>SJYX01019129.1:491366-516916 GCA_006410675.1 Oreotragus oreotragus | reverse complement strand
AGTGGGTTGCCATTTCCTTCTCCAATGCATGAAAGAGAAAAGTGAAAGTGAAGTCGCTCAGTCTGTCCAACTGGTAGCGACCCCATGGACTGCAGCCCACCAGGCTACTCCGTCCATTGGATTTTCCAGGCAAGAGTACTGGGGTGGGGTGCCATTGCCTTCCCCGATACTTTCTTCTATCTTCTGTAATTTTTACTGTCTCATGAAAAGATATCCTTATAGATTAGCAAAGATAACGTAAGGTTGAATACAAAAGAGAACCATCCATTTTCTGTAATTAAGAAATTCTTAAGGGAGATCAGTGATAATTTGCTGAATTTCCTTCAGCTTACACAAACTTTGCATGTTAAAATTTTCTTCCAAAATCAAGTGACAATAAAAAGTACCCTTAGAGAACATTTGTATAGTCGAACCCTCAATTGTCGTTTAATTGCCAAGTCGTGTCTGACTGTTTGTGACCCCACAGACTGTAACCCGCCAGGCTCCTCTGTCCATGGGATTTCCCAGGCAAGAATACTAGAGTGGAGTGCCATTTCCTTCTTCAGAGGATCTTCCTGTCCCAGGGACTGAACCCATGTCTGCTGCATTGGCAGGCAGGTTCTTTACTGCTGAGCCACCTGGGAAGCCTAACCCTTAATACCACTCTTTTAAATGCCTTCAAGTAGATTTCCAAAAGGTTTCTGAATGTTTTTACATTAAAAAGAAATTATGTGCTTTTATTTAATGTTCTCAACAGACTATTTTAAAATTTATCTAGTTGTGACTATTTTATTATATTTTCATTTTTTAAAATCTACAGTATTTTTTTTTCTTGTTTTAAGGTCATTTTTTCCTTCAAATCCCACCCCCCCAAAACTCAGTTGTTCACAATGTTGACAAATGAGGGGGGAAATCTATATAGCATTTTAATTTTCAAGGAGAAAGGGGCACCTGAGGAGGAGATGTTTGGATGTTATCACAGACTCAATGGATATGAATTTGTGTAAACTCAGGAGATGGTGAAGGATGGGGAAGCCTGGCATGCTGCAGTCCATGGGGCTCCAAAGAGTCAGACATGACTGAGCGACTGAACAATAGCAACAAATATTTGTAGCCCATTCAAGGCATTTATGATCCCATGGGGTTCCTGCTCAGTCTGACCTGCCATGATCTTAACTGGCACCATGAAAAGATCCATAGAATGAAAAACAAGGTGTCCCTTTGTTTGGTTAAAAGTTATGATGTCACATCCATACAGTTAACAACAGCCCTCTTGATAGCAGCATCAAAATCCCTGCATACAGGGGGTGATGGAAAGTCATCTGCATGATGACCCCGATGTGACTGACAATGAAAACCCTGCTGAAATATCCTTGCCACTGGGTTGGCATTCCAAATCCGTATGTTAACTTCTCTGTTGCTTTTGCAGTTGCCAAGCCTGCGATTAGAACCCGTGTTTATCAGAGTGAAGGCACACAGTTCTCTTTGACTGTTTCACTCCCACGTGTGCCTTACACTCTCAGTCATGAGGTTCCTACCTTTCACTTTCCCCTCGGTCTCAGGCAGAGCATCCCAAGCTACAGTGACAGCTGTAGGCTTGCCATTGACTGGCCAGACGTTTAAATTTTCAGGAGCTGAGGTAGGAGCTACAAAAGGACAAGAATCCGAAGTTTAGAAAGGCCCTTATGGCTGTGCTAAAAGTGACACATGGTCCCTACATACGTATGTTTCGTTGCAGAGCTACTGTGTTAATTTTTATTATACATGAGAGAAGATTCTCCACTTGCTCTTTGTGTATTTAGCAGTTTATGTCAGCTTTACCAACTCATAGAGCAAGAAGGTTAGACACACATGGGGAAATGTTTTTAGGAACTCAGAATTTCTCTTATTGGTGAATATTGGAATATACAAAGAAGAATACAATCCAGTTCCAACTTCCTCTGGATAAAATTTTGGGTTGTTTTATAGACATAATTTAAAACAAAGTAATTGTAGCCTTGGATATAGAACAAATTTCTCCCCTAGAATCAAGCACAACTTGAGTCTTAAGAAAGGAGAGTCTCTCCAATACTCTGGAGCCATGTGTTTGTTACTCAGGGGTGTTCACACAGACAGCGGGGATTTATGAAGGCTCCGCATGGTTTTAATGCACTCCACATGTCAGAAAAACATGCTCAGGAAAATAGCCAGTAAAGGATAAAGCGTGGACCCAAGGAAGCTTCTCATGAGATTTAGGGGTACTGCTCCTTCGAAAAATGCCTCTCCTGGCCATTATCACTATGGCTCCCTGAAGTGTCTTTAAATCTCCTTTTAGGGGTAATTCCCAAGTGGCAAGTCCAAAGGCCATTCTGAATACAGACCAGACTCCGGTGTTCTCTGGAAGACAGATGTACTCCACCTGCCGTCCCGTTCACCCTGGGAAATGCGGACTGCAAATTCATACATGGTGTCTGGACTCAGGTTCTCGACCAGCACGCGTCTGTGGGAGGCCTGCTTGTGATCCCACCTCGCCGACTCCCCCTTTTCTCGGTAGCGCACGGTGTACTGTCTGTAAGAAAACACAACGCAGCAACACACCCAGCTGACCGCTTCTCTGCAGGTGGGCTCCGGCGTCCCTGGGCTCTTCCCTTCCCCGTAAGTGATGCCTTCTGGAGTTAAGCGGTGAAATCAAGAAGAGAAAGTTCTAGACCTGTGATTTTGTTATTAGTTCAAAGAATCTACTTAAGTTCCAGGGAGGTGTGTCTAAAGTAGCCCAGGAAAGACGGAGCTTAGTGCCTTTTCAAGACCAAAACATTTTATTGCTCAAGATATCAAGCAGAAATTAAAGGGGGATAAGGGGGGACACTTTTTATGAGGCAAATGCCTTATTAGGGGTGTCGGGGGGATGGGTGTGTGTGTGTATGTGGTATATGTGTTTGTCGGTGTGTATATGTGTGTGTATGTGTGCGTGGGGTGTGGGAGTGGGGTGTGTATGAGTGTGTGTGTGTGGTGTGTGTGTACACGGCGTGTGTCTCTGTGTGGTGTGTGTGTGTATGTGGTGTGTGTGTACATGGTGTGTGTGTGTATACATGGTAGACACCATGTACATGTGTGTGTATATGTGGGGTGTGTGTATGTGTTGCCTGTGCATGTGTATGTGGGATGTGTGTGTGTGTACACCGTGTGTGTCTCTGTGTGTGTGTGTACGTGGTGTGTGTACATGGTGTGTGTGTGTATACATGGTATCTGTGTATATGTGGTGTGTGTGTGTGTATGTGGCAGGGGTGTGTATGTGCTGGGTGTGTGTGTACCTGGTGTGGAATGGGCAATATTAAGAACCAGATCCAGCCCAAAGCACCTTGGCTCTCCAGAAAAGAAAGACAAGACTCACTAAGTACCAAAGCTGGTGTGTTTTCTATGAGTTCTGTAAGGAAAGGCCGCCTGTGGTTCTGAGTAGACTTGTTTCTGTGAGACGGAACAAAAACGTACAACAAACAGCAGGAGAGAGAGGCTTACGAGAGGAACTCTGCTGTGTGATCATCAGGCAGAGGAGTGCCATGTGACCCAACACAGTCATATCTGACAGTCCCAGGCAGAAGACACCCTCAACCCTCGACGTTACAAGTTACAAACACCGTTTATTGTTGGTCAATCGCTCAGTCATGTCCGACACTTTGCAGCCCTGTGGACTACAGAGCACCAGGCTTCCCTGTCCTTCAGTGTCTCCTGGAGCTTGCTCAAATTCATGTCCATTGAGTCGCTTTTCTCAGAAGCTTTCTTTGTGGCCACCTTACAATAGACGGCATCTGATGCCTTAACAGCGTGCTACTCATGATGGTATTTCATTAGTTATGATAAGACTGTCGTGTCCAGCTCTTTGCAACCCCATGGACTAAACAGTCCATGGAATTCTCCAGGCCAGAATACTGGAGTGGGTAGCCTTTCCCTCCGGGGGATCCTCCCAACCCAGGGATTGAACCCAGGTCTCCTGCATTGCAGGCAGATTCTTTACCAGTTGAGCTATCAGGAAAGCCCTCAGTTGCAGACACAGCTCACCAATTAGCAGTTAGAGTTCTACTAAGAAAACTCAGGTCTTCTTTTGTTTCCATCAGGATGTTGGAAATCAAAGTCCATGTTGATCAGGAACACTTCCCGCTAGGGGAGGCCCTATGACTTGGGAGAGAACCACTTAGGCATCTTCTGAGGTCTCTGACAAGAAGCAGATGTCTTTTTTTTACTAGCAGACAGTGACAGAAGCTCTAGCTCAAACAAATAACATTATATATATATATAAAATGTAGAATAACATCTATATACCATATATATATATATACACTCAGCATTATATTCCATTCACTTTCTAAAGTATATTCACTTTTCCTGGTTGCAAATAGGTTAAAAAAATAAAATATAATGACTAGACCACCAAGTCTTTGGCTTTCTCTTGGCTGTGGGCCTTCTCTTGGCTGTGTGTTAGTCATTCAATGTACATTTTCATAACTACTGGTCTACCACTAACTAGAAATGGCATTCACCAGTGGCCACTTTGCTGACAAAGGTCTGTGTAGTCAAAGCTATGGTTTTCTGGTAGTCCTGGAGGGATGTAAGAGTTGGGCCATAAAGAAGGCTGAGTGCTGAAGAATTGATGCTCTTGAACAGTGGTGCTGGAGAAGACTTCTGAGAGTTCCTTGGACAGTAAGGAGATCAAAACAGTCAATCCTAATGGAAATCAACCCTAAATATTCATTGAAAGGACTGATGCTGAAGCTGAAGCTCCAATACTCCACCTAAGAGTCAACTCATTAGAAAATGAGTTGACTATATTTTCACATATGTCTGAAAATATAATCGTTCAAATAAATACATGTCTCTTCAGGGTTAGAAAATAAAGAAGGAAAAGTACCTTGATGCAACAACTTTCTTCTGTTTTTCCAAAACAGGATCCACCCAAGAGTCAACTCATTAGAAAAGACCCTGATACTGGGAAAGACTGAGGCAGGAGGAGAAGGGATCGACAGAGGATGAGATGGTTGGATGGCATCACTGACTCAATGGACATGAGTGTGAGCAAGCTCCGGGAGATGGTGATAGACAGGGAAGCCTGGTGTGCTGCAGCCCATGGGGTCTCAAAGAGTTGGACATGACTCAAGGACCGAACAATAACAGTGGCTTTTTTTAACACAAAAATTATTTTAACCTCATGGCTGGTTTTTCCTCCATTACTATTGCAAATGACCATAACAACCAGAAGAGCATAACATCACGGGTTAAGACAAAATAAAGCACATTTTGTTACCTATGTGTAGATGAGCTGGACGGGAACCCATGCAGCGTTTGAAGACTATTTCAAGAGGAGTCACTCTGCACAAGACATTAGACACAGGCCCACCACTCTACACAAGACCCTTCCTGCGGCCACTGTCTCCAAATACCAGGAAGACAGTAAGGCCCTTCTTCCTAAGATGGACCCACGTCCTCCGTGCCTGAACAGGACACTCAAGAGACAAAGCAAAACTTGGGGCAAAGAATGAAACAGAATCTAGGAAAATCCCAGACACAAGATCAGACTGTGAACACATGAGATGTGAGGGCCTGCTATGTGTCTTACCCACATCTAATCTGTGGGAATGTGCCACAGAATCAGCTAGATTGTCCTAGAACAGTCTACCCGTCAAGTACAAAAGAGGTCGGCATTCACGTATGTCTGAAAATATAATCGTTCAAATAAATACATGTCTCTTCAGGGTCAGAAAATAAAGACAAAGAAGGAGAAGTACCTTGATGCAACAACTTTCTTCTGTTTTTCCAAAACAGGATCCACCCAAGCTACCAGCACAGACTGGGACGACATAACCCGGACATTGATGTCTTCAGGTACGTCCAGTTCATCCTCCTCTGCAACGACAATGGGGCGTGTGGAGAGGCTGTCCCTACAATAGGCNGAAGTACCTTGATGCAACAACTTTCTTCTGTTTTTCCAAAACAGGATCCACCCAAGCTACCAGCACAGACTGGGACGACATAACCCGGACATTGATGTCTTCAGGTACGTCCAGTTCATCCTCCTCTGCAACGACAATGGGGCGTGTGGAGAGGCTGTCCCTACAATAGGCTCTGCCCTGAGTCTCACTGGCCCTCAGAGCCTAGTTTTTAAATTGTTTATGCTTGATTTAGATAAAATGAATAGGAAGTCAAGCAATTATTTGATTGGTCAATGCAGAAAACCAAAAATCTCCATTGTTTCTCTTAAACACATTCTAAGCTGCCTAACCCAATCAACATAAGGACAGTCATCCAAAAGGAGATGCTTTGTCTTGGTCAGAGATAATCCAAATCACTCAGAGCTTTCTCAGTGTACACTCTTGATTTTCTGGGAAATAATACTGTTTTTACAGGAAGTAAAAGTTTGGGGAAGAGAAGTTTAATTCAGAGCATTTCCTGGGTGATTATGGCATGAAATAAAAATTCTAGCTCAACATTTGCACAAATCACAATGAGTTCAGTGTCCTCGCAATTTAGAATATATGATTCCAAAGCAGATTAAATGTTATATTCAGATAGGAAAGAGAATTCAGTTTGCCAGTTTCTGATGGATCACAGTAAAGTCACAAAGTTTATGTGCAGTCTATAACACTGAGACTCACAAGATGTCTTCAGTTTTGCTTTTAGTCTCTTGGAGTTTTGCGGTTTTTTCATTTGTTTTTTCAACTTTCACAGATCATGTTTCAAAAGGTTGTGGCTTTACTACAAGTAGGGGAAGCTGACTACATAGCCTTTAGAAAAGTGATACAGGGACTTCTTCTAGAGCAGCAATTAAATAATTTTTTTAAAGTGACACATCATACATGTGTGACTTTTGTTATACAATGTACAATTACAGTAACTATTAATATAAGAGTATACTATATAAATATATTATTCAAATAAATTGTGAATTCACAAATATCGTTATGTCATAGGTTGCCTCTTTAAATTAAGGCACGTGATCCAGAAAAGGTATATGTAATTTGCTACTATATGACTGACATAAAAAACACCTGTGAACAGATATGGAAAAAACCATCCCTAAGTAAGTGACCAATGGTCAAGCTATCAGCAAGCCAGCTTTACATTTTCCCTCACTCTTCTCAATGCCATTTTTAGGCCGTTTTAGCTGAAATAAAGCGTGAGGGCGTATCTTGTGTGCTGCCCTGTCCACACCTACCCTCCTCTCTCTCTTTGTTTCCAGTCTATCACCAAGGGCAATTTATGCGTGGGTCAGACCCTGCCTGTAAATGGAATAAATGCTTGGGGCTTTCAAGACAAATCTGAAGCCATTCAAATATACACAGGGATAGATTGCATCATAGGAATACTGTAGCCTCTGAGTAGAAAAGAAACACTCATGCCTCCCACACGTGACCAAGTCTGCCCCTGTTTCCCCCTATACCCAATAAAATCCATGTACGTCGTCACCCAGCCAGCATCATTGGAAAACAGCCAAGTCCTAGACCTCGGCTTGACCAGATGCATCCCTGGAGACATACCTGAAATCTTCCGCTTCGTTAGGGCAGCCCTGTAGACCGGCTGACTCTGCCCCCGCGAGTTCATGGACTGCAGAGAGACCACGTACACCGACTCGGAGGCTGCAGACCAACAAGCGAGGGATGAGGTTCTGCCACTGGGTCTCTGGAAAGCACACCCCTTGCTTGTCGACGTCTCCCTCCCCTTACCTCCTTCCTGTCTCATCTTACTGGCATTCTAACTTATTCAGGACAACTACAGATCAGACGGAGAAATGTAGGAACTAAACTCAAAAAGAACCCAATCTATGTCGGGAAACGTGGAAGTGGTTTTTACGTACAACTCCTGAAAAAGTGGGTTTCTACTGCATCAGCGTCAAAGAAAGATGAACAGTGTTTAAAAAAAGAAAAGAATAGTGTATTTTTCCACATAATTCCCTAAATTTTTTTTTTACCTCCAGATAGGAGGGAATGTCTCTGTTTTTATTTGTCATCAAAGAGAGAGGAGGGAGACAAAGAGCAGCAAGTACACCAGGCTCTCAGCCCAAGGAGGAGTCTGTGCCCTTTGAACTAAAATCCTCAGAACGGCATCTCTGAAGATGAGCTAAGAGCAAACAGAGGAGTCTAAACTCATCCTTTATTTCTAGATTGTTCTTTCCATTCACCCCCACTCCCACCCTCCAACTTGAGCATTGGGGCCCACTAATATTCAATTTAATCTAAACTTGAAAACATTATTTGGAAATAAACTACAAAAACTAAAACCTACAGTTCTCAAGTACTATGAAATCACTGAGTCTGAGACCCAGGTAACACTTTGGCTATCTTCCAATCTGAACTTTCTTATTTTACAAATGAGGACATAAAACCACAAACATGGGTTAACTTGCCCAAAGTCACACCCCTCAGAGGGACTCATCAGTTCAGTTCAGTCACTCAGTCGTGTCTGACTCTTTATGACCCCATGAATCGCAGCATGCCAGGCCTCCCTGTCCACCACCAACTCCCGGAGTTCACCCCCAACTCACGTCCATCAAGTCGGTGATGCCATCCAGCCATCTCATCCTCGGTCGTCCCCTTCTCCTCCTGCCCCCAATCCCTCCCAGCATCAGGGTCTTTTCCAATGAGTCAACTCTTCGCATCAGGTGGCCAAAGTATTGGAGTTTCAGTTTTAGCATCAGTTCTTCCACAGGACACCCAGGACTGATCTCCTTTAGAATGGACTGGTTGGATCTCCTTGCAGTCCAAGGGACTCTCAAGAGTCTTCTCCAACACCACAGTTCAAAAGCATCAATTCTTTGGCACTCAGCTTTCTTCATAATCCAACTCTCACATCCATACATGGAAAAAACATCCACCACTGGAAAAACCATAGCCTTGACTAGACAGACTTTTGTTGGCAAAATAATGTCTCTTCTTTTGTATATGCTATCTAGGTTGGTCATAACTTTGCTTCCAAGGACTCATAATCTTCCCTAAATCCAAAGTTGCTAATACCCAACTCCAGGTTCTATCATCCTTGTTTCCTATAGCAGCCTTTATCAGTTCAAGAAAAAAATGAGGCCACTTGACATACTACTGATACAGATAATTATATCACCAGGTAATACGTCAGCACATTAATAAGACGGCATGTGTGTGTTCAGTCAGTCGTGTCCAACTCTTTGTGACCCCATGGACTGCAGTGCACCAAGCTCCTCTGTCCATGGGATGCTCCAGGCAAGAATCCTGGAGTGGGTTGCCATGCCCTTCTCCAGGGGATCTTCCTGACCCAGGGTTTGAACTGGGGTCTCCTTCATTGCAGGCTGATCTGAGCCACCTGGGAAGCCCAATAACATGTCCCTAAGAGCCTAAAGAAAATGGCCTGCCTGCAGGGATGGCAAACGTCCATGTGGCAGTGGCAGAATAAACCTGTTGTTTTTACAAACAGTAAACATAAAAGGAGACCCATGTTCAAAAAACCTCACACAGAGAGCCCTGTTTATGTAAACTTCTATAGACTAACTACATTTCAAGCGAAGGACTGACAAGTGACAAGCTGCACGGTCTCTATGTATCTATACATACATCAGTTCAGTTCAGTCACTCAGTCACATCTGACTCTTTGCAACCCCATGGACTGCAGCACACCCGGCCTCCCTGTCCATCACCAGCTCCCAGAGTTTACTCAAACTCATATCATTGAGTCATACATACATACAGAGAGCAGATGAAACTCACACTGTGACCAGAGTACATTATTAGGCTGAGGCTCTCACATCTTATTCTCTCAGAAAATTCTGAAATGTTACGTTTTACAAAAAGGAAGAATCAAGCTTGTAACACTTGAATTCCCAGAACATGAAATGTCTCAACAATGGAGTCCCTTCAGATCTGTTAATCTCTTGGCGCTACTGACAAGCACACCAAATGTCACCAAATAAAGTTTTTACTGTTCAATTTCACAGTCCAGGAATGTGTATAAAGAACTAACTGTGAAAAGCAATGGCTCATCGTTTATCAGGAACCACCAAGAAAAGACCAGTTTCCCACGACGGACTCTCCTGCATGTCTGCAATACAATTCTTAAAGTTCTTGATTTGCTGACTGCCCAGCTTCTTGACTTGCTATGCTCTCCAGGTCAGCGTGGCCTGAGATGATCTCCAGGGAACAGGCTGCACTGCAGTAAACTAAAACACCGGCTCGAGTGTGCCGGGTCCAGTCTCTGGGTCGGGTTAAGCATTTTATCTCAGTTCCTCACTTAGTCCCGACAAAGCCCCACGAGGAAGCCCCTCCCATCATCTCCATTTCATGGATGAGGAGCCAGCTCAGTGGGGTGAGATGACCCCAGGGACATGGCCCAAATGCTAGGCTGGTCTCAGACAAGCCCTGGGCACTTACTAACATAGGTGAGAAGGGGCAGAGAGCCCAGAGCCCACGGGGCACTGACCCTGGGCTGAGAAAGCGCCTGAGAGCTGGGCATGCCGCAGTTCACCACTTTTTCATAGAAATATCATAGAGACCCAGTGGTATAAAAGCACACTTCTTCCTGCGCTCCTTTATCATTGACTAGAGTAGAAACAAAATTTCCAAAATGAGCGCAGCATCACCATCCAAGGGACCCCTGGGACCCCAGGTCCCACCCCTGTTCATCAGAGCCACCGACTCCCCTCACTTCCCGACCTCAGTGTGACGTGGCAGAAACTGACTCCCGGAGGTCGACAGAAATGTCCCGAAGGACTCCAAAGGCTCGTTCCTCTTTACTGTCCCACCTCCGCTGGGCTGGCTACCTCCTCCACCTCCGTATACAACCACCCCCTGGGGCGCTCCTCTGACTACAAGATTCAACACTGGTGGCCCCTCCCGGAGGCCAGAGAGCCGCCTGCCCCTGACGCTTCTCTGTCCCCTGCAGCCGCTTTCACAACAGTGAGCTCTACGCACTCTGGGGACCGTCTGCCCCTGTAAGGGACTGCGGGGGGCCGTGCCAGGATGGTGCCTGTCTCAGAAGATGCCCAAGGGGACGTGTTTGATGAATGATTCTGAGGGCAGGGCTTCTGCTGACGGGACCACAGGCCCATTTTTCTCCAAGTTTCCTTAAGGTTTGGCCATTCCCTGCAGTACCACACTTTTCGTGGCATCTCCATTGCCAGTGGAATTAAAATCCTATGCAGGATAAAGTAAGGAGGCCAGCATCCTCGAACACAACAGGCCACTCCGACATCCCCGGGAATTCATGCCACCCCATCCTCCCGGCCAGGATGAGCCAGTGTCCAGGGAGACCTCCTCCTACGTGAGCACGTGGATCTTCACAACGGCGAATCCAGCACTTTTTATTTGGTGAACATTCCAAAACTAGCAGGTGGGGTCCTGAGCTGTCCATTCAGGTTAGGATTGGGGCTACCCCTGACCTCAGTGCCAACATTTGCTCAAGTTCAGGAAGCAACAACAACAACAAAATATCCTTCTTCTATGCTCAAGTGAGCCAGGGCTTCACTACTAAGGAAACAAAAAGTTAACAGAACCAGTCAGATGAAAAACTCGTCAACACCAAAGGACACTTCAGTGTGTGGTGCCTAAGAAAGAACTCCGGGCAGTGAGGACGCCCCATTTGCACAGTGCTCACCTGCAGTGTCAGAGACGCAAAGGCGGGGACTCGGCTCTCCTGCTGATGCTCTGGGTAGAATTTGGCCCGACTCCCCGAAACCGCCACGTAACCTGCACAGTGCAACCACTCAGGGCTAGGGGTAGGCCCCGGAATGGATGGATGAACGAATGAGGTGTCGAGCCTCTACCTCTGGGTCTTGCTGCTAATACTGAAGCCAGCCTTCATAAAACATGGACCACTCAGATTTCTCCAGTCTCTCCCGCAATCCGTAGTGGCTTTATGTGGCTTTGGAGCAGACAGATAGGTAGTCTCTTCTGGCTGGAAAAAGCCTGGCATCTATTTTGAGGCTTCGATGCCATGCCCAGCTCATGGCTGCCTGTCCAACCATGTGGCGACCTCATAAAGCCCACAGGATGCTGGGCCGATCCTGCGCCAGGAATGCCCGACTGACTTTTCCAACAGCGGGTGTCTGAGCAGAGCAGTAAGGTAACTTCTGAGGATCTTTCAGGGAGGAAATCCAGCCCAGCGTCCCACTCAGCGCCTCCAGCAGCTCAAACCTGCCCTGGTCAGTCTCCAGCCCCTCATCGCATGTGCTGGGAGCTGGGCCATGACTGCATCGTGATGAGACTCCTGTATCCCCCTGGAGGCTCAGCAGGACCCAGTAGAATCACACCCTCTTCCTCGCCTGAGCACTGATTCAGTTAGGAAGGGGACAAGACTAAGCAGTGACGGAGGGCACAGTGCCTCTTGCTGGTGTACACCAAGCAGGAGGACTCGCGGCAGGTCAGACCAAACCCCAGAGGCAGACAGACCTCATGGCCTCTGCAGCCCTGGGCCCTCCACGACTCGGCCGCAGAGGAGCAGAACAGAATGTGTGCTCTGCAGCCCGGCTTCCCCTACAGGATGCGGAAGGAAGGGGTCCAGCCACGCTTGCCTGGCGCCTCCTGCCAGACTCATCATGCAGATAAGGGAGCGCAAAGGAAGGAATAAAAGTGGCAGTTTTCTAGGAGTGCTGTGGGGCACCCCCAAGGAATGCCAGCAGCAAGGGACCATCGCTGCCCCACCTCGGAGCATGGCCCGTGCCACTCTCCAGGCCTCGAACCAGGCAACCAAGCTCATAACCTCTCCCGGCAAATGTTCCTTCAGCCTCCGTGGCCAATGATTCGATGCCTCCTTCATCCAGTGAGAGTTTGCAAACAAGAAGGAGGGCAGGCTTGGGCCACAGGCTCCATCAGCTGCCACCACACGTCATCTCGATGGGACCCAAGGTCCAGTGCCCCAGGATCTAAGATGAAGCTTAAAAAGCAAAACGATGGGGCTTCCCTGGTGACTCAGTGGTAAAGAATCTGCTTGCCAATGGAGGAGACATGGGTTCGATCCCTGATCTCTGGGAAGATCCCACAGGCTTCAGGGCAACTAAGCCTGTAGGCCATAACTATTAAGCCTGCTCTAGAGTCCACACACCCTGTGGTCTGTGCTCTGCAACGAGAGGAGACACTGCAACGAGAAGCCCATGCACCGCAGCTAGAGAGGAGCCCCCGCTCGCCACTAGAGAAAAGCCCGCACAGCGATGATGACCCAGCACAGCCCAAAATAAGCAAATGAAATTATAGTTTTAAAAAAGCTAACAATGAAAGTGGAGCCAAGATGGGAAAAGCATTTAGGCTCACCACCACCAACCGCCCCCCAACCCCAGCACATCCAGAAAACCGACCCACATCATGGCATCAGCGTGACCCCGGTCAGGAAGCCGCTAATGGACATTTCTTGGGCGGCCTTGTCCCACCGCTAATGGAAGGTGAAAAGGATGGAGGTGTGGAAGGAGGGCAGAACAAACAGTGAATTTCCGAATAACTGAAACACCTGGAAAATGAACATCACAGCCGAAAGACAACGTTCTGTTCAAAGGAGCGTCAAGATCTAAAAATGATCGCCAAGATCATTAAGACATCGAACGGCAATGAACATGAAACTCACCTAGCTTTTTGATTTCATGTGTTCGCTCATCTCTCGTCAGTGGGACGTAATTCATCTTCCGGCCACTTTCTCCGTAGCCCAGAAGGAAGCCCCGGGATCGGCGTGGACTCTTGGCTCCAGACAGGCGCGGTGCCTTCCACGCCACGGACAGCCGGTCGTCGGAGGAGCGGACTCGGACCCGCAAGGGCTTGTTGGGCACGTCCTTTTCTTAAAGAGGATACGACACAAGACCGTTAAACAGCAAACCCCAGAGCTCCCGACAGAGGGAAATGCATGCCCAAAGATGGAGCCACGGCAATCAGCAGCCAGGCTTAAAACATCCACTTTGGGTAACCAGTTCTAGTAAGAACATTCTTCCCCCAAGGGTATCGACAGTTGGTGTCCACCCCACACAGGAGGCCGAGAGGTCTCAAGGATTTAAAGTGAAAACATACCATGTGTGAGACTGCCAGCCAGAAATCCTGGATGCTTTACAGTGTTCCTTTTCATCTATTTCCTCTTGCCCCCTTAAAGCCAGAAACTATATATATCCTCTGGTGAAAGCAAAGGGTCAGCGTAAAATATAGCAAACACACTTTCATGCTATTTTTAACTGTCTTCCTGGAAGCTTTTCCATTATAAGTTTGAAGAAAAACTGGGCTTTCCTTGTCTTTATGGTGACTCGCTAAGAGCTCAATCCTGCTTTCTGGTTTTGATCCTAATTTCTCTGGTGTGTCCAAGTCGTGCCCCTTCAGACAAACCCTGCTGCTGTGCCCCATGTCTGCTGTTGCCTTCCTGCTAAATGAATCCATGTCCAGCACTCTTACTATGCTGATAAGTCTCAGGAGTCACTCTCATAGTTAACATTCTCAAAGCAAGGCCAATCCTTAGTGTTCGAAGTTTTGCTTTCACATCGATTGAGAGCTGACGATACATTTGGGAACAAGGGCTACAGAGTACGTGATGACCACACGGCCTGTTCTGACAGCCGGCCACGTTCCAGCCCTTTCAGGGGACCCAGTGGCCCAGTGAGCGTCTCTCTGACTATGTAAGCCAGTTATATTTCCCAAGCATCGTTCCTCCACTATGTGCATCACCCCCATCACCAATTCTAACTTTATTAGACTGGAAAATTCCCACCTTAAGTGAGTATTTTAACACTAACTAAAACAAAACAAACAAAAAATATCATGAGTTAGTGTGAGTTTCAACAGCACAATAATAGCCATTGGAGATGGTTATGCCAAGAAGTCAGTTACCTGACTGTGTCTTCGAACCAAACGAATATCCTTTTGTATATTAGCTGGAGCTACCTAATCAGTCACTGGGCACCCTCATTCCTAAAGGCTGCTAAGAGAATATCATATCATGGTTCAACAAATATTTTCCCCAATACATAAACTAGTGATTATTGAGATTTTTGTTTGTTTGTTTTAATCCAATAGCAGTCAATGAACTAACTATATAAAGTTTTGGCGTGCACCCTGGTGATGTGAACTGAAGTCAGCTTTATTCCAAGTTCAGAGACGGGGCTCTCCATTTCAAGAATCTAGCCTCTATAAAAATTAGGGACCACCAAGCAATATGGAAATGACAAATATGTGCATCTCTATAATTGAAAAGAAAATTTGTTTCCAGTATTTAGTACAAATAGTCCAATTCATTAACAGCACAGTACTGATTCATTGAATGAGTTCCTACATTAATCCTATGAGTTGATTTTTCTTATGAGTCCCAATGGGGACGCTCAATGTTTCTAGAAAGATCCAGACTGTCAAATCTCATTAAGCACTTGCATTACCTGTGGGTGACTGTGGATTTTCTTCATCAGCATGTGTCACTGCTGAACAGACCTTGTCCACATGGGGCTAGGGTAGGAATCATTTTTTAAAAGCTGGTAGTGAAAATATCTGGTAAAAACGCCTCACGAGACTCACAATCTGGACAAGGGGTGGCATGCCTAGTCTTGATGAAACTTTGGTTTGGTTTTTGAAATCAGCACATTTTTGGATGACATGCATCAGAACAAAACACACCACCAAGTTTAACTTTTCAAGAATAGTGTTTGCATCATTTTCAGCTTTATGCAACGTTATGAAAGAAACTTGACGTGAGCCATAGGCAGGGGAACAGAGGTCAAGAGAGGAAATTCTAAAGGAAGCAGAAAACTTGGCTTCACTCTCTTTACATCTTCCGAGTCAAGTTGTACTCTGTGTGCCTCCCAAACTATCACCACCTGCAATGCACTGTTTTAACAGAAGCCCCTCTGATGAGCGAGGCCACAGCCTCTCCCAGGTAAACCCCCTGAGGCTGGCGTTTGGTTCCAGAGTGTCCAGCTTTGGGCAGGCATCAGGGTTGTTGTTGTTGTTGTTTTAAGAAGTCTATAATGTGAAAATGATGTCTGCCTAGAGAAGTGACTTATGAACAGGGCAGTGGGGAGGAAGGAGAGGGTAAGATGAACGGGGAGAGTAGGCCGGATACATAAACTACCGTATATAAAATAGACAGTCAATGGAAATTTGCTATATGACTCAGGGAACTCAAACCGGGGGTTTGTAACAACTAGAGGGGTGGGAATGGGCAGCAGGTGGGAGAGAGGTTCAGGAGGGAGGGGACATATATACACCTAAGGCTAATTCATGTAGGGCACAAATCAAACCAATATTGTAAAGCAGCTATCCTTCAATTAAAAATAAATTATTTAAAAATTCTGTCTGCCAATAATACATGGTGTTCATTTTACTCTTAAGAAAAGCTCATACCTCCTCGAAGGACCCTCGGTGATGTGGACGTGAGAAATGACGCCTGCCACTGGCCATTTGGACTGCTCTTCTTCCCAGCAGGACTGGCAGGCTCCCTTCCACCCCCACGGCGGCCACAGGCTATCTCCTTGGGGCAGCGGTAAATGTGGTGGGCATCCACGGTGCTGTCACCGATGTGCCCAGCCTCAGGGTTGCCCTCTCCACTCACTCTTGTCCTAAAGTCCCGAGTGACACAACCACTCTCCCCACCACTGCAGAGAGCCGCCCATCCATCTGGGACTTCTGGGATGATCTCCAGCAAAATGGGCAAGTTGACCAAAAACACATGCATGGGTCTAACAAGATTCAGCTAAGAAGTAAATCACTGAGCAGAGATGGCGTCCCAGCTCTGTGGCCCGGCCCCTGCCCTGAGACCCGGCCCCTGCCCTGAGACCTGGCCAGCCATCTACTTTACAGTGGAGCCAGCATTGGTGGAGAGCAAGCCTTGCTGCGGGGCCTTGGGGCTTCCCTGGTGGCTCAGATGGTGAAGTATCCACCGACAGTGAAGGAGACCCGGATTCAGTTCCTGGGTCAGGAAGATCCCCTGGAGAAGGAGATGGCTACCCACTCCAGTATTCTTACCTGGGGAATTCCATGGGCAAAGGAGCCTTGCGGGTCACCAAGAACAGCTAACACTTCTTCTTCATTTGGGGAGAGCGGTGGGCCTATGCTCCAGAATAACTCCTGACACTCAAGAGCAAAGTTTCGAACGAACAGAAGGAAGGAGAAAGACCACTGGAATGTCCTGAAGTGCCGGGGTCCCTGAGGAAGAGGAATGGGGAGCTTCCAAGAACAAGGGACTCCGCCCCGGACGACACAGGTTTTGGCCTGAGGTCCTGAGCCAGGCCAGGCCACTAAATCTCAGCCACACTGCCCAGTGGCAGGGACAGCAGCGGGCCCCTCGGACCGCATGGGCTCCGCCGCCCCAGGCTCCGGGCTGCCGTCCAACCCTCCACACCAGGGTTCCGGAACAAAGCCAGGCCTGCTGCGCAAGCTTTGGCAACAGGGCTGAGGCCAGCCCTACGACCAACCACGCTGCCTCTTCTACAGAGAACCTCACACTTGGTTACAAGCACTCACGTGGTTCATTTTAACTGTCCTTCCAACATCTCCCAGGCGAGGAAGTCAGATGTCATAATCCGCACGAGAAAACTGAGGATCAAGAGGTGAAGTACCTGACCCAAGGCCACATGGCTAAGTGCCAAGCAGTGAGCTGAATGCAGCCACCTTGATGCCAGTCTCCCCGCTCGTCCACCAAGACCCCGTCCACTCATGCCATCTCACCAGCCCCTCAACCTCTTCTGCTAATAAACATGAAACATGGGTTCTAAGCTGGACAGGCCCCCTTCCAAGTGTGAGCATACTGCCTTGCACAGTAGGCCTCATATTTGCAGGTATGTGTTTTGGCTTTTTTTTAAAAAAAACACCTTGGAAAGCAAAGAGATTCAACCAGTCCATCCTAAAGGAAATAACCCTGAACTGGAGGGACTGATGCTGAGGCTGAAGCTCTAATACTCTGGCCACCTGGTGCAAAGAGCTGACTCATTGGAAAAGACCCTAATGCTGGGAAAGACTGAAGGCAGGAGGAGAAGGGGACGACAGAGGATGAGATGGTTGGATGGCATCACAGACGCAATGGACATGATTCTGAGCAAGTTCTGGGAGATGGTNTGATGCTGAGGCTGAAGCTCCAGTACTTTGACCACCGGATGAGAAGAGCCGACTCACTAGAAAAGACTCTGATGCTGGGAAAGACTGAGGGCAGGAGGAGAAGGGGACTGCAGGGGATGAGATGGTTAGATGATGGCATCACTGCCTCAATGGACATGGGCTTGAGCAAACTCTGGGAGACTGTGACAGACAGGGAGGCTGGCATGATGCAGCTCATGGGTCACAAAGAGTCAGACATGACTGACAACAACCTGCACAGGCAAGTTTTACTTCTGTTTATTGCTAACCTCTCAGTTTTCTAACATGCCACCAATCAAGTTTGTGTGTGTTTAACTGACTTTTCCAAAGGGTTAAAACTAACAAAAAAAAGTGTTGAGAGAGAAAAGCTTAAAAGTCATTGTCAAGTCTGTTTCTTGAGTCTTAGCAGGGGGAAAAATTATACCCTTCACAGGAAATCCCTTTACTGGCACACCCCAACACCAGGGCAGTCCCCAGTTCCCAGGATGGAAAACAAGCTTTCTCTTCACCTGTCTTTGGCATGGCCACACCATTACTCAGGCACACTGGCGACCCTCAGGTGATATTCAATCATCAGAGATGGTCTGGCTAACAAGCTGCTTAAAATTTTCTTTTGAGTGAGTTGTAATCATTTGAAAACCAGGAGATTTTATGTACAAACCTAGATTTCTGGCTTCTCTTGAATGATGAAAAGCTTTGGCAGCGCTGAGCCCACATTCCTGTATGGCAACAATTTGGGAGCTGAGCACTCTTGCTCTAAACAAATAGAACACGTGTCTGCCAGGTGGCCGTAGGCCGCACTGGCTTCTATCATACAACATTGGGTGGCATCACTGGTTTATTTACCTGCTTGGCTCCTGTAGGAATTTGAGTCCTAGTAGAGCAAAATTATTATATGCCCTTAGCTCCTCACTGTCACTGAGAACCTGCCTTAGAATCTTCCCCTCTCCCCAGATGCTTGCTGTCCTCTGGTGATTTCAGTATTGAGGGGTCCTGTCCACCTGCCACCTGGGGCCAAGGCCAGCTGGGCGAAAGTAATCTTCTCTGGGGTGGTGCTGAGAAGGGGGATCCTTGGGGAGAGAGTACCCTGAAGGGCTCTGAAGACCAGGAGGGAGAGATGGGGTCATTGTTGAGAACAGCCAAAGTCATTGCTTGAATGTGAGGTGGAAAACATGCAAGAAATCAGAGGAGAGAGGCGAGGCAAAGGCGAAGCTGGTGAGACTGATGACTGAGGGTCTGAGCAGACAGGAAGGGGCAGGCACAGATCAGATCAGGCAGAACTAACTCCAGGGACAGGGCTCATGAGGCCTTCCCTGTTTCATGGGCGCTGGCAAGGTCATGGGAGCAGTGTCCACACAGTCGTGTGGGTCAGCCTCAGCTCCACTGCTCTCGGGCAGCCGCTTATGTTACCACATCTGGGGCCTTGTCATCACCCAGAGAGGTTCTCTGCCAGAAATCTTCAACTCTAATCTCGAGGCTTCAGACCTCCACCATCTAGCCTTTCAGCTCTCTTGTTGAGGACACCATCCAAATCTATTAACCCTCTTTGCTTCACTTGCTTCCTGCCCAGCCTGGATTCCACCAGTTATCAGTTTGAACATGTGTGTTCTGCTCCTTCACAACATTCTCTTTCAAAGCCCATCCTCCAAACTGCCCAGCCTTCTCTAAACCAGTAACGGCCCCCTCCACCCCTACGCTGGGTCACTGGGCTCTGCCAAGTCGACCAATGCCTCACCCCACGCCCATCTTCACGAAGCCTCTACTGCATTAAATCTAAGACCTTAAAATGTCCCTCAACCCCACCTCCAACTTATCTGCACCCATCCCATTTCTGTGCTTCATACCTCAGGGAGTCCTTGCCCCTATTCTAGGGACTCATCTCATCCAGGACTCTGTTGCTTCAATATTTCTTCCAGTCTTCTATGTCTTTAACTTTTCCCTCTCTCTCGAGTCCTGCTCAGCCTCTAAACATACCCACATTTCTCCCATCTTTGGAGAAAAGTGCCCGGGGACTTCAGTGGAAATGACTACAAAATGATAACATTCAGGGTTCTAAGGAAGGAAGGAGAGAAATCAGCGAGATAAAGAAAACAGGCTTCAGGAAGGTGCATTTCTTCAAGCTCAGGGTTTTGGCAACAAAAGCTAATGGGAACGAAATCTGAGGGACAAAGGGTCTGAGGGAACAGGATGCCCTTTTCACATCATATACTAAATTCGTCATAATGCCTTTCTTGTGTATATTATGTAGCTCACAGGCAGCGTTTCATCCAATTTTCACTTCAGTCCAGTGAGATAGGCATGGGTGAGACCAAGTAGGTGAGGCCTGGCTTTGGGGACTTCGGAAGGTGCCGCCACTGAGCTGCAGGGAGCAGGGGGAAGGGGACGAGATATGAGGCACAGAAAAAACAATGAATTCCCTAGAGGCTGCAGCCAACAGGGGAAAGCAAGGAGACTCCAGCGCTGCCTGGCAGAAGAGATCATATGCATGGAAAAGATGCAGCCCAAACAGATTTCTTAGACCCTGGATTGTCTGTGTGAAGAAAGAAATTCATCCTTTAGGTAGAACACGAGGGGACAATGGCAGGCAGAAAATGATGCCATTACTAAAGGTTGATGTGATCACAAAGTTAAAAACCATTCTTTCTATTAGATAAAAAGAGAGGACCCAGGGAATGGAACTCACCCTCACAGGAAAAAGGGGGGTGTGAACAGCCACCAAAGCACAGCTTTTGCAGAAAGAGCTCTTACTGCCGTCTAACCAAACAGATGTCCCTTGAATGTGCTCTGGAGGTGCAGTCAGGAGGCCTAAGCCTACTTCCAGGCCTTCCCCAGCCATCCAGAACCCCTCTGCACCTCTGCTTCCTTCATCCTGGTAATCACACTCCCAGGCTCCTTCACAGATGGGCAGGAATCAAGTGTGACAGCACATGGGAAAGTGCTTTGGAAATCACAAAGTCTTAGGCAAACGCAACCCAACACCCCTGACAGTGGGGAAAGCTGATAAAGGGGACCGAAACAGCCCCTGCACAACTGAACAGGCCAAAAAGGTCTGGATGTGTGGATGGTGAGAGGAGACAATACCAAGGGGAAGCGAGACTCTGAGGGCAGGGTGTGTGTAGGGGCTGGGGGAGAAGGAACAGCTTTTTAAAGATGCATAAGGAAACTGCCATCTCAACTAATGAAGTAAACCCAGATTTGTCAAGGTCCACGCCAGCAGGGGATTCTCCACTGGGGTTTCCTTCTTGACCACCTCAGTGAAACAGTGTGGGTTTTATTTAAAGAAGACTGCACCATTCTTACAGGATGAGATCTGCATCATGTTCAAAGGGAAAGGATGACTCCAGTAATTACAAATCACCAACCATCGAGGGAAGAGGCTGTATTAGATGATGGAAAAACAGAGCCATTATATCATGCCTGATCTGGGTTCAAATATACCCCTTGGTAGGTGAGTGGTACTTCATTCTTAATTCAGTTCAGTTCAGTCAGTCATATCTGACTCTTTGCAACCCCATGGACTGCCACAACCCAGACTTTCCTGTCTACCACCAACTCATGGAGCTTGCTCAAGCTCATGTCCATTGAGTTGGTGATGCCATCCAACCGTTTCATCCTCTGTCATCCCCTTCTCCTGCCTTCAGTCTTTCCCAGCATCAGGGCCTTTTCAAATGAGTCAGTTCTTCACATCAGGTGGCCAAAGTATTGGAGCTTCAGAATCAATACTTACAGTGAATATTCAGGACAGATTTCCTTTAGGATGGACTGGTTTGATCTCCTTGCAATCCAAGGGACTCTCAAGAGTCTTCTCTAACACTGCAGTTCAAAAGCATCAATTCTTCGGCACTCAGCTTTCTTTATGGTCCAACTCTCACATCCATACATTACTCAGTTCAACCACTCGATATTGATAAAACAAAGGGGATCATGTTGATTTCAAAGGATGGGATTAGAGAAGATGGGAAAAGCNCAGTTCAAAAGCATCAATTCTTCGGTACTCAGCTTTCTTTATGGTCCAACTCTCACATCCATACATTACTCAGTTCAACCACTCGATATTGATAAAACAAAGGGGATCATGTTGATTTCAAAGGATGGGATTAGAGAAGATGGGAAAAGCACCTCAGCATACGATGCATTATCAGTCCAACAGGTCCTGAGAGGCTGGGAAGCACAGAATAAGAACCTGCTGTGAGCAAATTTTCTTGAACCAATTCACTTCCTGGAAAGGGAAGTCATACATCTGGAAGAGTGGTTTTTCAACTTGGGGGTTGATTGTGCTCCACTCTGGAGCGGGGATTTGGGTCCATGTCTGAGGACATTTTTGACTCTCATCCCTGGGCAGAAAATTCCTACTGGAATCTAGGGGGCAGAGGTCCAGCATGCTGCTAAACATTCTACAATGCACAGGTCAGCCTCTTCTTAAAGAACTCTCTCTTTCCAAATATTGAGAGTGCCAAGATTGAGAAACCCTGGCCTGGCCTAAACCTGGGTCTTCACTGTACCTTCCACAGTGTTCAGTCAATATGCCAAGTGACCCCACCTGTGTCTGTGGAGGTTTGTGCTCTGAAGCATCCAGTGAGGGGAAACAGGCCTGTGACTCACATGTGCTAGTTTAGGGCTGCAGCCGTCTTCGCGGCTGGAGGATTTCATTTAAATCGTGTTTATTGGTCACAGAGGACACCAGGTTTGGGGACATGTTAAACATTTTGAAGGAGGGAAATAATGTCCTAAGCCACCTTGACCAACAAGAGAAGTCGTTTTCCAAAAGCTGAATGGGGCAAAAAATTGGTGGGGCGCCCAGGTCATGAAAATGACCTGAAGGTCACAAAGGACTAAAATTTAAACAGAGGCTACAGTCGAGACTGTGAGATACCAAGGCTGAGACAGACTCCTTCGGCGTTTCTGAATTGAGCAAGGCCATTTTAAACTGTTCAGTACTTCGTATTTTTAAAAGAGATACAGAGAAACTCACAGAACCAGAGCTGGAACAATAGGGAGACAGAAAAACAATACACACACATGTACATGCACACACACACACACACACACACACACACACACACAGTGATATTTGAGACTTAGTAGGGACTTAGTGAAGATAAGCAAAGAATTGATTGTATTCACCACACACATTTCTTGCTAGTAAAGAAGTTTCTAGAAACATTCGAAAGAAGTTTGGGTGTTTTAACATGGAAAGGCAAGAACAGAGTGTGCGTGGATTTGGGAGAAAAAAAAAAAAAAGATTATCACAAGAAAAAAATGGCCAGCTGTTTTCCATCTCCATGGAGGAGCAAATTATAGGAAATGGGCTGAGATTACAGCACAATGGTGGTTATGAATAAGAAAGCATTTCCTAATTGGACCCTGGAACAGACTTCAGAGGAAGACAGTTCAATTCCCATTACTCAAGTTTGCTAAAAATAGGTTAAGTATTGACCTGCCCACAGAAGGAGGACTGGACGTGATGACTTCTTGAGTCCCTTGGTTTTATCATTCTTTTAGCTTGTGTCTTCACAAGGCACAGGTAATTTGCTGATGAGTGAAAAATTCAGTTGTTTTACTGTATGGCCTATATAAGCAAGTTTCCTAAATAACCCATCTGATGGGTTTTCATTGATTGCTATTATTAAATTAACTGGTGGTTTTAGAGTCATTTGACAGAGCCTGTAATTTTATAATATTTGTCTTACTCCTTGAACTTGGACATGAACCTATAAATTATATTATGCTTGTGGGTCATCAAGTCAGCCTTGTATTGATCATAATGTTCAGCAGCTCAGTTCTATGAGACATGGGTTTTCGCTGATACCGTTACATACTTTGATGTAATCTGAACCAATCTTTCAGACCAGTGTAAACAAGGTGAGGAAATGGCTCCAGGCTATCAGTGTGTTCCGTGGGTGTGCTCTTTGTGTCCACAGTGTATTACTGGCCTCATGGGTCTTTTTGTTTTTTGTTTTGTTTTGTTTTTGCTGCACCCGGTGGCTCAGACGGTAAAGCGTCTGCCTGCAGCGCAGGAGACTCGGGTTCGATCCCTGGGTTGGGAAGATTCTCTGGAGAAGGAAATGGCAACCCACTCCAGTACTCTTGCCTGGAAAATTCCATGGGCTGAGGAGCCTGGTAGGCTACAGTCCATGGGATCACAAAGAATCGGACATGACTAAGTGACTTCCGTTTCCGTTTCCGTTTGCTGCACTACATGGCTTGCAGGATCTTAGTTCCCCAACCAGGGACTGAACCTGGGCTGTCCACAGTGAAATCGCAAGGTCCTAACCACTGGACCACCAGGGAATTGCCTACTGTATTCACACTGAAGCCAGTATCTGAGTCTAAATGTGGCAGGTGGGGGTTTGGGGAGAAAAAGATGTGATCCTGCTGTTTCTAGCATTGTGCAGAAGTGAATCCATTCCATTTCCAAGTGAACTGACTAAACTGCTGATAGAAAAGTACCCAACCTATTGAGTACCTCACATTATGTACACATCATGTGGGAACATCAAGCTAGTGGGTTTCCTTTGGTTCTCTTATGCATCTGCTTTAACTTTTTATGCTTTCACCCTAAGTGGGAGTAGGAATGTAGACTGATTTTGTTGTCCTTTGAGTTTTTAGCTTCTCTGCTAAAAAATGTTCCTCTGCAAATGTTCACATTAGAGGTGCCAGTCATCAGTAGTTCCTTTGTATTCTTAAAAGGTACAGAAAAGCAGTAAAACAGTTTGTGAATACAAAATGGTGTGTATTCAATATGAAATAAGCCTTCTCAAGGCAGGATTCTATACAAGGGTCTATTGACCCGGCTTTACCCTGTGGCAGGGTTGCTGGCTGTCCCCTAACAGCCAATCCTTCCTTCTTCCTTTGACTATTTAGTCTCTGAGTTTTAGCCAAACCAGTGACTGTTTCACTAGAAAATACATTTTTCAGCATTATTTGCACTTAGGTGTGGAAAGGAATAAATTTTCACTGATGAGATGTCAGCAGAAGTGATTTGTGCCATTTCTGGTCCATGACCTTACAGGGAAAGAATAAGCCTCCACTTCTTCCATCTCCCCTTTCTACAGGCTGGGAGGCAGACATGATGGCAGGATCTGGAGAAACCACTTTCAACCATGAGACAGAAGTCCTTTGTTGAGGATAACAAGAGAGTCAAGATGGAAGAAACTTGGGTTTCTATTACCATGATGTCACTACGTTAGCCTTGTATTATTTATGCTTCGACTATTCAGTTCAGTTCAGTTCAGTTCAGTCGCTCAGTCGTGTCCGACTCTTTGCGACCCCATGAATCGCAGCACGCCAGGCCTCCCTGTCCATCACCATCTCCCGGAGTTCACTCAGACTCACGTCCATCGAGTCCGTGATGCCATCCAGCCATCTCATCCTCGGTCGTCCCCTTCTCCTCCTGCCCCCAATCCCTCCCAGCATCAGAGTCTTTTCCAATGAGTCAACTCTTCGCATGAGGTGGCCAAAGTACTGGAGTTTCAGCTTTAGCATCATTCCTTCCAAAGAAATCCCAGGGTTGATCTCCTTCAGAATGGACTGGTTGGATCTCCTTGCAGTCCAAGGGAC
>SJYX01019129.1:469646-486766 GCA_006410675.1 Oreotragus oreotragus | reverse complement strand
TCACTTTCTGCCATAAGGGTGGTGTCATCTGCATATCTGAGGTTATTGATATTTCTCCTGGCAATCTTGATTCCAGCTTGTGCTTCATCCAATCCAGCATTTCTCATGATGTACTCTGCATAGAAGTTAAATAAGCAGGGTGACAATATGCAGCCTTGACGTACTCCTTTTCCTGTTTGGAACCAGTCTGTTGTTCCATGTCCAGTTCTAACTGTTGCTTCCTGACCTGCATACAGATTTCTCAGGAGGCAGGTCAGGTGGTCTGATATTCCCATCTCTTAAAGAATTTTCTACAGTTTATTGTGATCCACACAGTCAAAGGCTTTGGCATAGTCAATAAAGCAGAAGTAGATGTTTTTCTGGAACTCTCTCACTTTTTTGATGATCCAACGGATACTGGCAATTTGATCTCTGGTTCCTCTGCCTTTTCTAAATCCAGTTTGAACATCTGGAAGTTCATGGTTCACGTACTTGGTTGAAGCCTAGCTTGGAGAATTTTGAGCATTACTTTGCTAGCATGTGAGATGAATGCAGCTGTGCGGTAGTTTGAGCATTCTTTGGCATTGCCTTTCTTTGGGATTGGAATGAAAACTAACCTTTTCCAGTCCTATGGCCACTGCTGAGTTCTCCAAATTTGCTGGCATATTGAGTGCAGCACTTTCACAGTACCTGTTGGGTACCAGAAGTTTAACTTTGGTAAGTATTTTTTCATTCATTAGAAAATATATATATTGTTTAAGATAGGGAGATAGAAAAACAGTACACACACATGTACACGCACACACACACACACAATAATACTTGAGACGTAGTAGGGACTTAGTGAAGATCAACAAAGAATTGATTGTACTCATCACACACTCTATAATGTAAGCCATTTACAGCTTGCTTCCTGTTTTTCTGTATAAAGAACTAACGGACAGAGAAGAAATGATAAGGAGCCTTCTAGGGAGGTGGTAAAGAACACATGCTCAGGAGCCAGGCAGCTCAGGTGAGGGACCAGGCTTAACCTCACTGAGTGCCCAGGCTTTCCCATCTGTACAAAAACTAGTAATTGTTTCTATCTCTTTAGCATGTGGTGAGGATTATGTGAGCTTACACTGGAAAAGTACTTAGAATGTTGCCTGGCGCATACTAAACACTGACTAAATATTCACCTCTATTATTAGTTCCTCTTCACTAATGGCCAGTGATAATGCTAAGGAAACATGTCTAGCAAATGGTTCTACACTGCTCTCTATCTTCTTGTATGTTTTGCCCTTGGTCTCATTCTAGACATCTGACCCACGATGTTTGCTTCTAACTTCAAAGCCCTTAGTAGTTTGTCCTACTCTTTGTTTATGCACATGCTTCAGGTACTATCTGGACTACTGTATCAATATATTTTTGTACATTGATTTCTAAAAGAAGCTTAAAAATTAACAGTGAATGTTTATATAGCACCATAGCCCTCTGTCTGCCTCATTGGATCCCCTTTCCCTTTCTCCCTCCTCTCTCTTTGTCTTTTTATGTAGCAGCTTTACTGAGATATTCACATACATACAATTCACCTAAGTTAACTATGCAACTCAATAGTTTTTAGTGTATTTACAGTCATAAACCAGCACCAGAATGAATTTAGAACATTTTCATCACTCTGTAAAGAAACTGTACCCATTGTACTCACTCCCCATTTGCCCTGCAGCCCCATGCCGTGCTTATTTGTTCAGTTGTGTCCGATTCTTTGCAACCCCATGGACTGTAGCCCACCAGGCTCCTCTGTCTAGGCAAGAATACTAGAGTGGGTTGCTATGCCCTCCTCCAAGGGATCTTCCCAACCCAGGGATCAAACTCAGGTCTCCCGCATTGCAGGTGGATTCTTTACCAGCTGAGCTGCCAGAGAAGCCCGCCTGCAGCCCTAAGTAACCACTGATCTAGTCTCTATCTTTATAGATTTACATATTCTGGACTTTTCATATAAATGAAATCCTACAGTATCTGGTCATTATATGTGGTTTCACTCACTAAGCACGATGTTTTCAAGGCTCATTTATGTTGTAGATTATATCAACACTTTGTTCCTTTTTACAGATGAATAGTATTCTACTAAAGTAACCACTGATCTAGTCTCTATCTTTATAGATTTACATATTCTGGACTTTTCATATAAATGAAATCCTACAGTATCTGGTCATTATATGTGGTTTCACTCACTAAGCACGATGTTTTCAAGGCTCATTTATGTTGTAGATTATATCAACACTTTGTTCCTTTTTACAGATGAATAGTATTCTACTATGGAGAAGGAAATGGCAACCCACTCCAGTGTTCTTGCCTGGAGAACCCCAGGGACAGGGGAGCCTGGTGGGCTGCCGTCTCTGGGGTTGCAGAGAGTCAGACACGACTGAAGCAACTTAGCAGCAGTAGCAGTAGCAGTATTCTACTAATATAATATTATGATATTTTGGATATAGACATTTTCTTTAACCATTCATTGAACTGCAATTTATCTATTTTTTCTTTTGCTGCTTATGTTTTTGGCATCCTATCTAAAGAGGCTTTGCATAATCTAATGTCATGGAGATAAACTCCTATATTTCCCTTGAAGAATTTTATTGTTTTGGCTCTTTGACACTTACTCCTTGGAAGGAAAGTTATGACCAACCTAGATAGCAATATTAAAAAGCAGAGACATTACTTTGCCAACAAAGGTCCGTCTAGTCAAGGCTATGGTTTTTCCAGTGGTCATGTATGGATGTGAGAGTTGGACTGTGAAGAAAGCTGAGCACCTAAGAATTGATGCTTTTGGACTGTGGTGATGTAGAAGACTCTTGAGAGTTCCCTGGACTGCAAGGAGATCCAACTGGTCTATTCTAAAGGAGACCAGTCCTGGGTGTTCATTGGAAGGACTGATGCTGAGGCTGAAACTCCAATACTTTGGCCACCTCATGTGAAGAGGTGACTCATTGGAAAAGACTCTGATGCTGGGAGGGATTGGGGGCAGGAGGAGAAGGGGACGACAGAGGATGAGATGGCTGGATGGCATCACTGACTTGATGGACACGAGTTTGGGTGAACTCCAGGAGCTGGTGATGGACAGGGAGGCTTGGTGTCGCAAAGACTGAGTGACTGAACTGAACTGAACTTACACTCAGGGCTATGATTTGAGCTAATTTTTATATATAGTATAAGTGGGGTCCAGTTTCATTCTTTTACATGTGGTTATCCAGTTCTCTAGGTCCCTGTGTCAAAAAGATGATGTTTATTTCTCCACTAAATTGTCTTAATATCCTTAGCCATATTCTTTCTGCTTCCTCAGACAAACAGATTCTTGCCTCAAGGTCTTTGAGCCATTAGTTTCCGTATTGTTGAACCCTCTTTCCCTGATTTTCACTGGCTGATTCCCTCTCATGCTGCTGGTCTCATTTTAAAAGGCTAATGTGAACNAGGTTAAATGCTAATATTGTGTCAATCTTAATTTCCTAATGTGAAAATTGAACTGTAGTCACACTGTGAGAGAATTTTCCCCATTCTTGGGAAACACAGATTGAAGTATAAGAGTGAACAGGCATCATGTCTGAACTTACACTCCAATGGCTCGGAAAAAATAATACAGACACAATGATAGAATGACAAAAAACAATTAGGTAATTGTTAATAATCAGGGTTTTTGAATGAAGAGCATATAGGAGTTCAGTGTACTTTTTGCAACTTTTATTTGTCTAAAATGATTTCAAAATAAAAATTTCTAAAACTAGATAAGAAGATGAGTACCTCATGTTTCCTAAATCCCATATAGGAATCTCCACTGTGGATACCCCAGATAGAAATCTTCCATGGTTCTTGGAAGACTTATGATTATTTGGTAAAAATGGGTTGATGATAGGTTGATTGGCAATTAGAGTACTTTGCTCGATTTGTTTTGAGTCTTATGGGATTTTTTTTAAAGCAGCTACAATTTTTAATTTATAAACTTAGATCCTGGTACAAACAAAGATTGTCCAAGAAACAACAAGGAAGCAAAACTTGGTCAGTAGTTGACTGTAGGTTGGAACTGCAGGACCTCCATCTGCAGACCAGCCCTTCCTCTAGTGTAGTTGATACAACTGGTGTAAAACTGAAGCACAGCCCAGAGGTTGCTGTGAGGAAGAATGAAAAGGCAGCCAAGAATATAGGGCAGCATGAGACCCTGAAATTCAGTACTGTTAATTAAAGACTCTAGGTGTGGTTAACACCGAAAAACTGAGNGGCCTCGGCCGGCACTGGTGGGGAGGGCACCCAGACTCAGTGTGGGGGCAGCAGGCATGTGTCTGGTTCCTCTGGTTGAGACAGCTGGTGTCACCCCCCTCCCCCGCACCCCAGTGCACCTTCCCTCCATCCCCGTCACCTCTTCCTAATCAAGCTGTTTCATCTCAAGTGCACAGAAGCTCCTGAATCTCACCTGTCCTGGATACAGGTGGGAGGGGGTGTGTTTCCACAAGTCCCCCCATCCCTCTGCCCACCGCCAAGGTGTTCTGATGCACAGTGCAGTGTGAGGACCATGGTCCAGCCTCATGGGCTGGATTCTCGCCCACCCTCAGACCAGCATCCCTGGTGGCCTTGAGGTCTGATGCCTGGGAAGGGTGGGGAGGCCGCCTGAGGCCGAGGCTGGGCGAGGGGAAGGGCGGCTCTTACTGCCCCGTCTGTGTGAAGCTTGGAGGCCAGCGCAGTGCGTGTCAGGTGGGTCAGTGGGACAAACCACTTGCTCTCTGAAGCTCTAGACTGAGGGATTCCTCACGTTTTCCTGGAAACAAGGATGTCCTGCTAGTTGAGACCAAGCCAGGGAAAGTGATCGCCAGACAGCCGGGGCCATGGACTTTCATGCCAATGAAGAGGAGGGGCTGGCTCAGAGTGGTGTGTGACTGTGAGATGCTGACGAGGACAAGGAATGGTGCTTTCTGCTTATGGTGCAAGCAAAGCCACCTGGGTGTCGACAGCTTCCTGCTTGAGAAAGCTGTCAGAGTAGAGCCTTTGGCAAGAAGTCCATTTCTTTTGCTCCTGTCTGGTTCTTTGAAAGTGAAAGTCGCTCAGTCGTGTCCGACTCTTTGCAACCCCGTGGACTATACAGTCCATGGAATTCTCCAGGCCAGAATACTGGAGTGGGTAGCCTTTCCCTTCCCTAGGGGATCTTCCCAACCCAAGTCTCCCTCATTGCAGGTGGATTCTTTACCAGGTTCTTTGAAACACATTTTATTTTTAGTGTCCACAGAAAACTCTGTGATGCAACCATAGCTCACCTTCTGAAAGGAGCCGCAGGCCCACCATGAATCTGATAAAAGAGGGTTTTTTTTTATCACGACCGAGCACAAACACAATGAGCACTTAATGTGTCCTTGATAGATGTCAGGACAGTGTGAATTACAAAACCCAGTAAGAGAGACACTGCTTGACCAAGGAGGAAGCTGAAGTTTGAAAGGCAGTGAGACGTAGACTCAGAATCAGACCCTGGCTTTCGAGCCCATGGAAGCCCAATTCAGAAGCTACATGTTTAATGGTGCTGAATTGTAAATGGGCAAAGAAAGCATCATGTTGAATTTTGGATTTTTTTTTTTGTGTGTGTGAAAAGAACAGATTTTTTTGACTTCCTAAGATTTCAGAATACTTGCCAATTTGCATAGCTGGCAATACATATCAGGGGAGATGTTCTAATTCTGCCTGGCTTTCAGATGTTTGTTGTCATTTACATGGGAATAATTTCATCTCACTGACGTGCTTAGTGGATGGTGTGTGATTAATCGCTGTAGGTCTTCTGATATCAATTCATTCTGAGCAACATCTACCTGGTTGAATGGTCTCCAGAGCAATGGAGGCAGTGTGTCCTGCCAGGTTCAAAGTATACTTAGCACTGGTGGATGTGAACATCATTCCTCTTGGCAATGGTGATTTCCTGTTTTCAAGAGAAAAGGCTTACAGGGATTTATTAGAAAATTTTCAGAAGGCTTCTGTGAGGCTATCACACACAGCTTAGAGAAAACACTTAGGAAATCTCATTGTAAGTGAACTTGAACCATATGAACAGATTTTCTTCATGTGTGGTGGTGGTGAAGTCGCTCAGTCGTGTACGACTCTTTGCGACCCCGTGGACTGTAACCTACTAGGCTTCTCCGTCCATGGGATTCTCCAGGCAGTAATACTGGAGTGGGTTGCCATTTTCTTCTCCAGGGGATCTTCCTGACCCAGGCATCAAACCTGGGTCTCCCACATTGGAGGCAGATGCTTTAACCTCTGAGCCACCAGGGAAGCCACATCAGCTTAAAAGAAGGCTCCCAGACGATCTATAAAAGATCGATAAAAGCTAATTGACAGTGTGTTTCATCCAGAACATTAAAGAAAGGAACTTTTCAAAGTACTTGAAAAAGTTGGGGATGGCTTTAGGGCTGTGTACAGAGGAATGACATTGTGTACAGCGGAATGACATTGTCACCTCACTCTGGTTTCTAGAGTCGGTGGCATTCTCTGGTTGCTAAGGGCAACCTGCTGAGTAGCTTCTCTGGTTCCTTAGTTATACTGTCTGATCCACTGAAAAAATGTATACATGCTGGCTGGGTCCCTTCCCTGTTCACCTGAAACCACCCCAGCGTTGTTCATCAGCTATGCCCCAACACAGAACCGCTATTGTTGTTCAGCTGCTAAGTTGCGTCCAACTCTTTATGGCCCCGTGGATTGTAGCACGCTAGGCTCCCTGGCCTTCACCATCTCCCAGAACTTGCTCAGAATCATGTCCATTGCGTCTGTGATGCCATCCAACCATCTCATCCTCTGTCGTCCCCTTCTCCTCCTGCCTTCAGTCTTTCCCAGCATCAGGGTCTTTTCCAATGAGTCAGCTCTTTGCACCAGGTGGCCAGAGTATTAGAGCTTCAGCCTCAGCATCAGTCCCTCCAGTTCAGGGTTATTTCCTTTAGGATGGACTGGTTGAATCTCTTTGCTTTCCAAGGTGTTTTTTTTTAAAAAAAGCCAAAACACATACCTGCAAATATGAGGCCTACTGTGCAAGGCAGTATGCTCACACTTGGAAGGGGGCCTGTCCAGCTTAGAACCCATGTTTCATGTTTATTAGCAGAAGAGGTTGAGGGGGTGGTGAGATGGCATGAGTGGACGGGGTCTTGGTGGACGAGCGGAGAGACTGGCATCAAGGTGGCTGCATTCAGCTCACTGCTTGGCACTTAGCCATGTGGCCTTGGGTCAGGTACTTCACCTCTTGATCCTCAGTTTTCTCGTGCGGATTATGACATCTGACTTCCTCGCCTGGGAGATGTTGGAAGGACAGTTAAAATGAACCACGTGAGTGCTTGTAACCAAGTGTGAGGTTCTCTGTAGAAGAGGCAGCGTGGTTGGTCGTAGGGCTGGCCTCAGCCCTGTTGCCAAAGCTTGCGCAGCAGGCCTGGCTTTGTTCCGGAACCCTGGTGTGGAGGGTTGGATGGCAGCCCGGAGCCTGGGGCGGCGGAGCCCATGCAGTCCGAGGGGCCCGCTGCTGTCCCTGCCACTGGGCAGTGTGGCTGAGATTTAGTGGCCTGGCCTGGCTCAGGACCTCAGGCCAAAACCTGTGTCGTCCGGGGCGGAGTCCCTTGTTCTTGGAAGCTCCCCATTCCTCTTCCTCAGGGACCCCAGCACTTCAGGACATTCCAGTGGTCTTTCTCCTTCCTTCTGTTCGTTCGAAACTTTGCTCTTGAGTGTCAGGAGTTATTCTGGAGCATAGGCCCACCGCTCTCCCCAAATGAAGAAGTGTTAGCTGTTCTTGGTGACCCGCGAGGCTCCTTTGCCCATGGAATTCCCCAGGTAAGAATACTGGGGTGGGTAGCCATCTCCTTCTCCAGGGATCTTCCCGACCCAGGGACTGAATCCGGGTCTCCTTCACTGTCGGTGGATGCTTCACCATCTGAGCCACCAGGGAAGCCCCAAGGCCCCGCAGCGAGGCTTGCTCTCCACCGATGCTGGCTCCACTGTAAAGTAGACGGCTGGCCAGGTCTCAGGGCAGGGGCCGGGTCTCAGGGCAGGGGCCGGGCCACAGAGCTGGGACGCCATCTCTGCTCAGTGATTTCCTTCTTAGCTGAATCTTGTTAGACCCATGCATGTGTTTTCGGTCAACTTGCCCATTTTGCTGGAGATCATCCCAGAAGTCCCAGATGGATGGGCGGCTCTCTGCAGTGGTGGGGAGAGTCGTTGTGTCACTCGGGACTTTAGGACAAGAGTGAGTGGAGAGGGCAACCCTGAGGCTGGGCACATCGGTGACAGCACCGTGGATGCCCACCACATTTACCGCTGCCCCAAGGAGATAGCCTGTGGCCACCGTGGGGGTGGAAGGGAGCCTGCCAGTCCTGCTGGGAAGAAGAGCAGTCCAAATGGCCAGTGGCAGGCGTCATTTCTCACGTCCACATCACCGAGGGTCCTTCGAGGAGGTATGAGCTTTTCTTAAGAGTAAAATGAACACCATGTATTATTGGCAGACAGAATTTTAAAATAATTTATTTTTAATTGAAGGATAGCTGCTTTACAATATTGGTTTGATTTGTGCCCTACATGAATTAGGTGTATATATGTCCCCTCCCTCCTGAACCTCTCTCCCACCTGCTGCCCATTCCCACCCCTCTAGTTGTTACAAAGCCCTGGTTTGAGTTCCCTGAGTCATATAGCAAATTTCCATTGACTGTCTATTTTATATACGGTAGTTTATGCATCTGGCCTACTCTCCCCGTTCATCTTACCCTCTCCTTCCTCCCCACTGCCCTGTTCATAAGTCACTTCTCTAGGCAGACATCATTTTCACATTATAGACTTCTTAAAACAACAACAACAACAACCCTGATGCCTGCCCAAAGCTGGACACTCTGGAACCAAATGCCAGCCTCAGGGGGTTTACCTGGGAGAGGCTGTGGCCTCGCTCATCAGAGGGGCTTCTGTTATAACAGTGCATTGCAGGTGGTGATAGTTTGGGAGGCACACAGAGTACAGCTTGACTCGGAAGATGTAAAGAGAATGAAGCCAAGTTTTCTGCTTCCTTTAAAATTTCCTCTCTTGACCTCTGTTCCCCTGCCTATGGCTCACGTCAAGTTTCTTTCATATTGTTGCATAAAGCTGAAAATGATGCAAACACTATTCTTGAAAAGTTAAACTTGGTGGTGTGTTTTGTTCTGATGCATGTCATCCAAAAATGTGCTGATTTCAAAAACCAAACCAAAGTTTCATCAAGACTAGGCATGCCACCCCTTGTCCAGATTGTGAGTCTCATGAGGCGTTTTTACCAGATATTTTCACTACCGGCTTTTAAAAAATGATTCCTACCCTAGCCCCACGTGGACAAGGTCTGTTCAGCAGTGACACATGCTGATGAAGAAAATCCACAGTCACCCACAGATAATGCAAGCGCTTAATGAGATTCGACAGTCTGGATCTTTCTAGAAACATTGAGCGTCCCCATTGGGACTCATAAGAAAAATCAACTCATAGGATTAATGTAGGAACTCATTCAATGAATCAGTACTGTGCTGTTAATGAATTGGACTATTTGTACTAAATACTGGAAACAAATTTTCTTTTCAGTTATAGAGATGCACATATTTGTCATTTCCATATTGCTTGGTGGTCCCTAATTTTTATAGAGGCTAGATTCTTGAAATGGAGAGCCCCGTCTCTGAACTTGGAATAAAGCTGAGTTCAGTTCACATCACCAGGGTGCACGACAAAATTTTATATAGTTAGTTCATTGACTGCTATTGGATTAAAACAAACAAACAAACAAAAATAAATCTCAATAATCACTATTTTATGTATTGGGGAAAATATTTGTTGAACCATGATACGATATTCTCTTAGCAGCCTTTAGGAATGAGGGTGCCCAGTGACTGATTAGGTAGCTCCAGCTAATATACAAAAGGATATTCGTTTGGTTCGAAGACACAGTCAGGTAACTGACTTCTTGGCATAACCATCTCCAATGGCTATTATTGTGCTGTTGAAACTCACACTAACTCATGATATTTTTTGTTTGTTTTTAGTTAGTGTTAAAATACTCACTTAGGTGGGAATTTTCCAGTCTAATAAAGTTAGAATTGGTGATGGGGGTGACGTACCTAGTGGAGGAACGATGCTTGGGAAATATACCTGGCTTACATAGTCAGAGAGACGCTCACTGGGTCACTGCGTCCCCAAAAGGGCTGGAACGTGGCCGGCTGTCAGAACAGGCCGTGTGGTCATCACGTACTCTGTAGCCCTTGTTCCCAAATGTATCGTCAGCTCTCAATCGATGTGAAAGCAAAACTTCGAACACTAAGGATTGGCCTTGCTTCGAGAATGTTAACTATGAGAGTGACTCCTGAGACTTATCAGCGTAGTAAGAGTGCTGGACATGGATTCATTTAGCAGGAAGGCAACAGCAGACATGGGGCACAGCAGCAGGGTTTGTCTGAAGGGGCAAGACTTGGACACACCAGAGAAATTAAGATCAAAACCAGAAAGCAGGATTGAGCTCTTAGCGAGTCACCATAAAGACAAGGAAAGCCCAGTTTTTCTTCAAACTTATAATGGAAAAGCTTCCAGGAAGACAGTTAAAAATAGCATGAAAGTGTGTTTGCTATATTTTACGCTGACCCTTTGCTTTCACCAGAGGATATATATAGTTTCTGGCTTTAAGGGGGCAAGAGGAAATAGATGAAAAGGAACACTGTAAAGCATCCAGGATTTCTGGCTGGCAGTCTCACGCATGGTATGTTTTCACTTTAAATCCTTGAGACCTCTCGGCCTCCTGTGTGGGGTGGACACCAACTGTCGATACCCTTGGGGGAAGAATGTTCTTACTAGAACTGGTTACCCAAAGTGGATGTTTTAAGCCCGGCTGCTGATTGCCGTGGCTCCATCTTTGGGCACGCGTTTCCCTCTGTCGGGAGCTCTGGGGTTTGCTGTTTAACGGTCTTGTGTCGTATCCTCTTTAAGAAAAGGACGTGCCCAACAAGCCCTTGCGGGTCCGAGTCCGCTCCTCCGATGACCGGCTGTCCGTGGCGTGGAAGGCACCGCGCCTGTCTGGAGCCAAGAGTCCACGCCGATCCCGGGGCTTCCTTCTGGGCTACGGAGAAAGTGGCCGGAAGATGAATTACGTCCCACTGACGAGAGATGAGCGAACACATGAAATCAAAAAGCTAGGTGAGTTTCATGTTCATTGCCGTTCGATGTCTTAATGATCTTGGCGATCATTTTTAGATCTTGACGCTCCTTTGAACAGAACGTTGTCTTTCGGCTGTGATGTTCATTTTCCAGGTGTTTCAGTTATTCGGAAATTCACTGTTTGTTCTGCCCTCCTTCCACACCTCCGTCCTTTTCACCTTCCATTAGCGGTGGGACAAGGCCGCCCAAGAAATGTCCATCAGCGGCTTCCTGACCGGGGTCACGCTGATGCCATGATGTGGGTCGGTTTTCTGGATGTGCTGGGGTTGGGGGGCGGTTGGTGGTGGTGAGCCTAAATGCTTTTCCCATCTTGGCTCCACTTTCATTGTTAGCTTTTTTAAAACTATAATTTCATTTGCTTATTTTGGGCTGTGCTGGGTCATCATCGCTGTGCGGGCTTTTCTCTAGTGGCGAGCGGGGGCTCCTCTCTAGCTGCGGTGCATGGGCTTCTCGTTGCAGTGTCTCCTCTCGTTGCAGAGCACAGACCACAGGGTGTGTGGACTCTAGAGCAGGCTTAATAGTTATGGCCTACAGGCTTAGTTGCCCTGAAGCCTGTGGGATCTTCCCAGAGATCAGGGATCGAACCCATGTCTCCTCCATTGGCAAGCAGATTCTTTACCACTGAGTCACCAGGGAAGCCCCATCGTTTTGCTTTTTAAGCTTCATCTTAGATCCTGGGGCACTGGACCTTGGGTCCCATCGAGATGACGTGTGGTGGCAGCTGATGGAGCCTGTGGCCCAAGCCTGCCCTCCTTCTTGTTTGCAAACTCTCACTGAATGAAGGAGGCATCGAATCATCGGCCACGGAGGCTGAAGGAACATTTGCCGGGAGAGGTTACGAGCTTGGTTGCCTGGTTCGAGGCCTGGAGAGTGGGCACGGGCCGTGCTCCGAGGTGGGGTAGCGATGGTCCCTTGCTGCTGGCGTTCCTTGGGGGTGCCCCACAGCACTCCTAGAAAACTGCCGCTTTTATTCCTTCCTTTGCGCTCCCTTATCTGCATGATGAGTCTGGCAGGAGGCGCCAGGCAAGCGTGGCTGGACCCCTTCCTTCCGCATCCTGTAGGGGAAGCCGGGCTGCAGAGCACACATTCTGTTCCGCTCCTCTGTGGCCGAGTTGTGGAGGGCCCAGGGCTGCAGGGGCCATGAGGTCTGTCTGCCTGTGGGGTTTGGTCTGACCTGCCGCGAGTCCTCCTGCTTGGTGTGCATCAGCAAGAGGCACTGTGCCCTCCGTCACTGCTTAGTCTTGTCCCCTTCCTAACTGAATCAGTGCTCAGGTGAGGAAGAGGGTGTGATTCTACTGGGTCCTGCTGAGCCTCCAGGGGGATACAGGGGTCTCATCACGATGCAGTCATGGCCCAGCTCCCAGCACATGCGATGAGGGGCTGGAGACTGACCAGGGCAGGTTTGAGCTGCTGGAGGCGCTGAGTGGGACGCTGGGCTGGATTTCCTCCCTGAAAGATCCTCAGAAGTTACCTTACTGCTCTGCTCAGACACCCGCTGTTGGAAAAGTCAGTCGGGCATTCCTGGGGCAGGATCGGCCCAGCATCCTGTGGGCTTTATGAGGTCGCCACATGGTTGGACAGGCAGCCATGAGCTGGGCATGGCATCGAAGCCTCAAAATAGATGCCAGGCTTTTTCCAGCCAGAAGAGACTACCTATCTGTCTGCTCCAAAGCCACATAAAGCCACTACGGATTGCGGGAGAGACTGGAGAAATCTGAGTGGTCCATGTTTTATGAAGGCTGGCTTCAGTATTAGCAGCAAGACCCAGAGGTAGAGGCTCGACACCTCATTCGTTCATCCATCCATTCCGGGGCCTACCCCTAGCCCTGAGTGGTTGCAGAAGTGAGGCTCCAAGAGAGTAAGGGAGAATCTCCAAGCCAGACAGCATCAGGCACTCAGCTGGCATTGGAACCCAGGGCTTCTGGGGCTGCATCCCTGGTTCTCTCCACCCCTATTTAGAAGCTCACAGCGGTTGCAGAGCTGGGGTCACCCGCAGCCACACTGTGGCATACACACAGTGCCCATCTGGGAGAGCGTCCCCCTGGGTGCCCCCCTGGGGAAGGACTGGTCTGCAGAGCCAGGCATCACCGTCTATCTACGACTGCCATGTCATGAGCATTCCTGCATTCAGAAGATGTTGGCTAAGTTCCCAAGGGCTTGGCTGCCCTCCAGGGAACGTGGGTCCATTCGTCCCATCAGAAGCCATCCATCACACCGTTCCCCTTACATCTACCCATGTTTCAGTCTCCAGGGGCCTGGCTGCCTGCTGGGGAAGCAGCGTGGACTTCAAGGGTAGAATCAGAGTGACAGGCACGTATCTCAGCATCCTTCAGAGACACTAGCACAGTGCCCCAAGCCATCAACCGGAGTCGGTCCAGTCTTGCTGCTTTTTCAGGGATGGGGAGAAAAGAGAAGGTCTTGCAAGAAAAATAAAGAACCTTGATCACCCCCAAGCGAATCAATGCCAATTACTAATGATGTTAGTAATGTTAGGGCTGTGGAAGCCCTTTATGAAGCGTGTAGATCTCACTTTCAAAGCAAACCTCAGAGCCATCAGTTTAAGGTTTCTGCCGCCTCCTGCCCAGTTCTTCACGGATTCCTCTTCCCTGCTTCCTAGGGTCACGTGGGGACATCCTGGCTGTCACCAGAGGAGGAAGCCACAGGGAACCCAGGGACACTGTAGTCAGAGGCCATCCCTACAGGCTGGCATAGGGCTGCCAGCATCTGAGCCACAAACGTGGTCCTCAAAACTCCAGCAGGACCATCTCAGAAACAAAGCAGATGCTCCAGCCGCCCTGGGACCACCCCACTCCAACCATCTTGTTTGACTTGGCTGTTTGTTTCACAGAAGTGCTGGATCACTTTACCGCTGAACAGAGCCCCTCACGCTCTTCACCGAGGTTCATGTAACAGCGAAGAAAACAAACTCGGCCCCCACAAGCCTGGAGCATTGGTAACTGATCCACAACCTCGGTTTTATCTCAAAATTGCATTTGAATTTTATAGACTACCCTATAATATTTTGGTTTGTCTTCAAAGTCAAAAATAACATTTTAAATGACCGGCCACCAAGAAAACACTTCCCGTTGGACCTGCCTGGTGTCTCTGCCAAGAAAATAGTTCCCGTCATGCTCTCTTGCAGTGCGATGTCCTCACAAGTTCTGAGGACCCAGTTTGAGAAGCTTCAAAGACTGACCGGGATATCAGCAGCTCCAGGATATCATCCAAAAATGTCAACAGTTACTGACCTTGATCTCAGTGAGTGAAAGTCACTCAGTTCTGTCTGATTCTTTGCGACCTAATGGACTGTAGTCAGCCAGGCTCCTTTGTCCATGGGGATTCTCTAGGCAAGGATACTGGAGTGGGTTGCCATGCCCTCCTCCAGGGGATCTTCCCAACCCAGGGATCGAACCCAGGTCCCCTGTGTTGCAGGTGGATTCTTTACCGTCTGAGCCACCAGGGAAGCCCAAAGNCAGCCAGGCTCCTTTGTCCATGGGGATTCTCTAGGCAAGGATACTGGAGTGGGTTGCCATGCCCTCCTCCAGGGGATCTTCCCAACCCAGGGATCGAACCCAGGTCCCCTGTGTTGCAGGTGGATTCTTTACCGTCTGAGCCACCAGGGAAGCCCAAAGGTCCTATAATCCCAGCAGTGATATGAATATCAGTGAAGACTACACCACCAATGTCACTGCACAGGACCAAGGCGGCAGAGGCCGAGTCACCCCCAGACGGTGGCCAGCAAGACATTAACAACGCAGGCAAACTACACAGGAACTCAGTGGTCCTACAACCGTCTGCATGGACACGTCCCTCAATCTCACAGATCATAACACCTTTGAGGGGACTCTGTTCGTTAGGTCAGCAGTCTCTCCACTGCTGCAAAGGCAGAGCTAGCTAAGGTCCCTGCATCCTACTCAGGGCAGTGGCTCAGCGCTAAGCCTGGAACAGCAATATCAGTTGCCAAGGTCCTCAGCCATCTGCACCAGGGGTGAGCCCTGGCCTGGGCCCAGCTCCCTTGATCCCCATCCCTGGCCCAGCCCCCACTGACTTAGTGTGAAGGCAAGAGGGGGAAATCCTGCAGGGTACCAGCTGTAAAGTTTCCTCTGTGAAACCTTATCTGATGAAAAAAGGCATCACTGGAGCCTCTGATCTGGCTGCTGATGCTTCAGTTTTCAGCTGTGCTTCCTGAGCACCCCAGAGGAACCCAGAAAGCAAAGGAAGCGAGCCTCCTTTTCTGAGCTCCTCAACGGCTGAAATGTGGACCTCTGGCATTTCCTCACCTCACTGTGGACACAGAGACAACCTCCTGGTCGAGGTAAGCTAAGAGAAAAGGGTGTTAGATGTTCTAAGGAAAAATTTTCCCAGGTTTTTGTGGCTTGGTTTGTTTTGTCTAAAGCTCTTCTGCATTTGTTTCATTTGGGAGCCAATGGCGACACAATAAGCACCCCAGAGGAACCCAGAAAGCAAAGGAAGCGAGCCTCCTTTTCTGAGCTCCTCAACGGCTGAAATATGGACCTCTGGCATTTCCTCACCTCACTGCGGACACAGAGACAACCTCCTGGTCGAGGTAAGCTAAGAAAAAAAGGGTGTTAGATGTCCTAAGGAAAAATTTTCCCAGGTTTTTGTGGCTTGGTTTGTTTTGTCTAAAGCTTTTCTGCATTTGTTTCATTTGGGAGCCAATGGCGACACAACTGTCTTCTAGAAATGAAAGCCCCTTTTCTGCTAAATGGCTATTGGTTAGCTCAGTTTTCAGTGCTATCCAACATGTCACCTGCAAATGAAAGGTCCAGTTATAATACCTGAATAATCACTGTGGACACAGAGACAACCTCCTGGTCGAGGTAAGCTAAGAGAAAAGGGTGTTAGATGTTCTAAGGAAAAATTTTCCCAGGTTTTTGTGGCTTGGTTTGTTTTGTCTAAAGCTCTTCTGCATTTGTTTCATTTGGGAGCCAATGGCGACACAATTGTCTTCTAGAAATGAAAGCCCCTTTTCTGCTAAATGGCTATTGGTTAGCTCAGTTTTCAGTGCTATCCAACATGTCACCTGCAAATGAAAGGTCCAGTTATAATAACTGAATAGGTTGACAACTGAGCAAAGAAAGTGGTTTCTTTTGGGAAAGACATCTACCCACCCAGAATCCTTTATAAGAAGCTGCATCCCTCTTCAGAGGCATCACCCACTGCTCCACCCTTCCCTACTCTGCCCTCAGACACCAAAAGAAAAGCCAGTGACAGATACTTAGAAAATGGCACCTGCTGGGAGCCAGCGTGAGGAACTCTGCCCATGGCAAATGTCATGAGGAAGGAGGCTCAGCATTACGCAAAAGCGGGATCGAGCCTCAGGAGACCCCCTGTTCCCGAGCATCTACCCCCAAAACCAGAGTCTGCCTACTTTACTGCTTTATGCTCTCACCTACACCTCTGACTTTATGGGGGCTGTCCCCCACCTCTCTTGGAGAAGGAGTTAACCTACAGCTCCAGTTAATAAAAATTCCAGCTAATAAAAATAACCTACAGCATGACAAGGGTGTCTCAGATCAAACCTCTCTGCTGGCAGATTAGCTTGTGTGACAGGATTATCCACACTCTTGCTACTACATACATGATTGTTTACAATCTCTCAACCATAAACAGCACAGAGAGTTTGGAGTATTTGTAAGTCTTAGTTAGCACTGGGTTTTTCTAAAGATAAAAATCATGTTGGTGAAGGGTTTTTCATTTATTGGGCCAATGTTTGCTGCTAAATCCCCTGCCCTTATACATGTTAATGAATATATAACCAGGATATAGGAGAAATAAGTATTAACCTTTAAGATTAATCATGTTAAACCTTCAGTTCAGTTCAGTCGCTCAGTCGTGTCCGACTCTTTGCAACCCCATGAATCGCAGCACGCCAGGCCTCCCTGTCCATCACCAAATCCCAGAGTTCACTCAGACTCACGTCCATC
>SJYX01019129.1:449114-468175 GCA_006410675.1 Oreotragus oreotragus | reverse complement strand
TGTGGCCACTGCTGAGTTTTCCAAATTTGCTGGCATATTGAGTGCAGCACTTTCACAGTATCATCTTCCAGGATTTGAAACAGCTCAGCTGGAATTCCATCACCTCCACTAGCTTTGTTCATAATGATTCTTTCCAAGGCCCACTTGACTTCACATTCCAGGATGTCTGGCTCTAGATTAGTGATCACCTTAGGCTAAGTAAATTCCTTTCTTAATTGTAACCCACTACACCCTCACCCTATAGGAATGCAACTTTATCTGGTACCTTCGGAGGGTGGTGCCTGATTTAAGAAAAAAATCACCCCTGGAAAATAAGCTTTCTGGTTGACTGACCATTATCAGAAAGAAAGGATCATAAAATGTTGGCAGGCCCCCTGGCCAGAAGATGATGTAAAACCCCTAAGACCTTTTTGTATTTATATGAAGCACCTGATTTTGATAAAGGTCAGAACTGCTGACCCCCATGTGACTTTAAAACTTCCATTTGTCTCTATGTGTAACTAAAGGTACATAAGCAAACCTGAAAAGAAAGAAATCGGACCAGTCACTGGAAAGACTGGTTTCCCCCATGTGGTCTTTTCTCGTTCTCTTCTTTTCTGGCTGAATTCCCATCTGGAGCGTGGATGCTCGCCATGTCTACTTACTTGCCCTGGCTTCTAAGACCCACGTGAGAGGGAGCCCAAGGCGGGGCACCCTCCGCTATTCAAGTGGGCCGGTGGCCTATATAGATGGTGCAAATTCCTTGTCTTGGAGTTTTATTACTATTCCATGTAAACCAAGTTATTCAGCATCTTTTTCTCCACCAGTATTTTCCTACTACACTATTTCTTTCTAATCTCTCTCCATATCTTTAATTAAGCAATTAATTCCTAGGACGCTGACTCTGTCCCTGCTTCGAATTACCCTGGATCCACCAGGGCTGGACCCCAGCAGGCACCCAGCCCCCAAGATGCTGGCTCCACCGGGACGTTGGGTTTGTTAACTACCGCAGGTTCCTCCAGGAGGCAAGGGCAAGGTCGGCCGTTGTTGCACCCGAGGCCCACACACGAGGACTGTGGGGACAGTTCATCTTCCCAGCTGCCCACAGCCCCTGCCCACCCTGTCAAAGCAGTCACTCCTCAGAGCCCATCCGTTGGAGGGAAGGGCCTTGCTCCCAGTCATCTGCGTCTTAAAGATTCACTGAAAGGAAAAGCTATGCACAGATATTCTCATTCATCATTGTAGACAGGGAGATGAAACACCGCAAAATGTGGGTTTCAGCCCTGGTGTCTGAGAAAGCTTCCCACCACTTCTGCCTCCTCCAGGCAGGTGGCCTGTGCTGAGTCCTTCCCACAGCATCCTTGTCTGGGATGGAACTCAGGAGTCCCGCCCAAGAACATCTGTACGCAAGCCTCTCTAGCCTACTTTTTAGGATGAAAGAACAGACTCAGAGGTTGATGAAGTCTAACCACATTCTAACCACACAAAAAATTGATGCTTTTGAACTGTGGTGTTGGAAAAGACTCATGAGAGTCCCTTAGTATGCAAGGAGATCCAACCAGTCCATCCTAAAGGAAATCAGTCCTGAATATCCATTGGAAGGACCGATGCCGAAGCTGAAACTCCAATCCTTTGACCACGTGATGCAGAGCCGAGTCATTTGTAAAGGCCCTGATGCTGGGAAAGATTGAAGGTGGGAGGAGAAGGGGACGACAGAGGATGAGATGGTTGGATGGCATCACCGACTCAATGGACATGAGTTTGGGTGGACTCCAGGAGTCGGTGATGGACAGGAAGGCCTGGCATGCTGCAGTCCATGGGGTCGCAAAGAGTCGGACACGACTGAACGACTGAACTGAACTGAACTGAACCACATTCTAATGTGAGAGGCAGCTTGGAAACCAGCACCCAGATAAAGAGATCTGAGCCATGGAAGGATAAAGATCTGAACGTGGATGGAGGTGAGCTCACAGCAGGTGGACCTGATTCCACAGAGCAACCAGTCCTGAGGAACTCCGACCTCCAAATGCATTCAATGCCATCCTTCACCCAGGCCCCTCCACAGAAACAGTGGGCAAGAACCAGGACCGCTGACTAGTGAGAGCACCATTCTAGGGTGACCAAGCGGCCTGCCGGGGCCACCCCCACAATCGGTGGCTGAACGAGATGGAGGTGCCTGAGCTACTGACACACAGTTCAACTTCCTGGGCATGGGTGTGGAACAGAAGCAGCCTCTAAAAGCATTTCACCCAGTAAACGTTCCTTGAGCGCCTATTTTGTGCTCTGCCCAGGCTCTGGAGATACAAAGATGAGTAAATCATTGTTGCCCTGCCCTCAAGGAGCTCACCCCCCAGGTCAGAGCCAGAAACTAGGTCTGCCCTCCAAACTGCATACTTTAAAAAATCTAATAATTGCATGAGAGAGCCACTGAGAAAAATAATGTCATAGATATTATTAGTTCCCTGTGGGCCAGAGACTTTTTAAATTGAAACTAGGATATGAAAAGAGGACGGTCTTTGATTCATAACTAATTTTAAAACTTTGGAGCGGGGAATACGTAAAGCTCAAGTCCGGCCCACAGCAGCCAGGACCTGGCTCCAGATGACACGGTAGTGCCCCCAGGGCAGAAGCAAGGGAGGATGTGGTTTGCTTATCACTGTGCTGCAGCGGCTCCGCTTACCCAGTCAAACTGACATGGGTCAGTTTAAGTGAGTTAACATGGCGTCTCCTTGGCTCATTGGCAGAAAGCCTGCCATTTGCACCCAGAGAAGGAAGGCAGCACTTCCAGTGTATCACTGGAGATGATACTTTATCCTGTGCACCTCTGTGTATTCACTGACAACCTCAACACCCAGAATCTATAATTCAGTGTTTCTTCCTTGGCCAAGATGAGTTCAGGATTTGCTGGCCTAAAACATTCTAAGTAGGGTGGAGACCAAGGCAAACAGTCATTTCTCCACAATGGTTCCCAACAGCTTGCCAAGCTTAGGGTCACTCATTCAGAGTGCCTTAGTGTTGTTAATTCATGAAATGGTAGAGCTGAAAGGAACCCTAGAACCTTAGAAGGAAGTTTAGAACCTGAGAGGGTTCTTAGAAAGGACCCTGGAGCCTTTTGGGGGAGCCCTATCATTGTATGGCTGAGGCGTCTGAAGGGTCTCACTGTTGATTGAACCTGACTCTGGGGTGTAAGAGTCAGCAGTGGAGATGGTTATGGTTGGATGGATTCATTATGCTGTTAAACCAAGAAATTAGGGAAGGAGGCAATCTCAAAACTGGGGTTAGAGTTTTCAAATTCCACATCAGTCACATCTACATAGGGACTTCCCTGGTGGCTCAGACGGTAAAGTGTCTGCCTACAAGGCAGGAGACCCAGGTTCGATCCCTGGGTCAGGAAAATCCTCTGGAGAAGGAAATGGCACCCCACTCCAGTACTCTTGCCTGGAAAATCCCATGGACAGAGGAGCCTGGTGGGCTGCAGTCCATGAGGTTGCAAAGAATTGGGCACGACTGAGTGACTTCACCTCACATTTACATAAACAAACTAGCAAGAAAATGCACCTGAAGATGGGTGCTTGTTTTGATGAACTACTGATAGAAAAGACCAAAACACATGCTTGGACGTCTTTCCTAGCACATCCACAGATATGTCCTATGAAAGGAGTGCCAAGGAAGAAGTGAAAGATGCCAGGCTTCAGTTTTCAGGTCTCACAGTTTCACTGTCAAATAATTTGACACCTGCCCAAATTAGCTTTTGAGCCAGGTCCTACAGGGGAGGGGAGGGCTCCAAAGATGAATCCAGAACAACTCTTGGTTCCTAACCATGCTTGCAAAGAAGCTCTCTGTATATGAAGTCAGCCTGAGAGAGAAGCGGTAATAGCAACCTTTCCTCAGAGCCAGGAGAAGGGAAGGAAGCCTTGAGGGCTTAGAAGTCAAGGGAGAGGAGACAAGAGATGTCACCCTGATGAACTTTATTTCCCAGGGAGAAGGAAGCAAGGGCAGGTGGGAGGGGAAGGCAGGTGGAGGAAGGAACTTGAAGAAAATGGCCAAGTTTTAAAGAGAAAGAAAGGAAACCAACAAAGGACAAACAGAATAATCTCCAAGCAAAACCTAGGGTCCAGACGAACTTAGAAAACCAGCTACAGGAAGCTGTCACAAAGTGGATGAGCTTAGTTCTTATTTCTCCTGCAGGCTCAGCAATTAGCACTCAGGAGGGAAAACCAGACAGCTAGGGAGAGGGGGCGGCTGCCATGGCCGTGCTGACGTGAGTGTGGTGAAATGCCGGCACCAAGATAAAATAAGCCAGAAATGAGCCAGGAGACAGTTTCTGGAGTCTGGCAACAGGAAGTGTCTACAGACCCAAAGCCTGGACAATCTAATGACATGACGGCGCTGAAGCAGCGAGATGATGGGGAATTTCATGATTCCAGGTTTTGGAGGGGAGCAGCTCCATCCTAGGGGACAGGAGTGGAGACTGTCTAATGGGTTGCCAGCACCGAAGTTGTGCAGTCCGGGACACAAGTGTGGAGATGTGCATAATGAACCATGTGCCTTCAAGCTGTTTGGATTCAGGGTGCAGCCTGGAGGTCGCAGTGACCGTGATAAGGAAGGGAATGGCTGGACCACGGGAATCACGCTGGTGAAAATGGCCTAAGAGGGAGCATCCCTGGTGGCTCAGTGGTAAAGAATCCCCTGCCGATGCAGCAGACACGGGTTATAACCCAAGATCCCACGTGCCAAGGAGCAGCTAAGCCCGTGTGCCCCAACTATGGAGCCTGGGCTCTAGAGCTCAGGAGCTCAGTGCCTGAGCCCACGTCACACAATTACTGAAGCTTGGGTGGCCCAGAGCCCACGCTCCGCAGCAAGACAAGCCTGAGAAGCCCAGGCACAACTCGAGAATAGCCCGCACAACAGAAGACCAGTACGGCCAGAAGGAAAGAATTTTTAATGGCCTAGGAGAACTGTGAACTCTGTGCTAAACTGGAGTCTGAGCTGTAATTTAACTGTCAAAAGAAAAAAATTAGTGAGTTTCATGAACCAAAACAGAATGGAAAGAAAATATGAAGTATAAATCAAACTTTTATTTCAGTTCTGGGTCTACTGTGGGCTCCATCGCTTGAGGAAAGCACAAAGGATTTGATTTTTAGAAAACCACCACATTACTAAAAATACTTATGAGCCTTTTGAGAGCTAAAATTTCCCAGATGAACAGCTCAGTGAAAGCCCATGAACTGCCCTCCAAGCCCATGGTCTGGCTGGAAGCAGAGATGGACCGTGGTTCTCATCCTGACCCCTCCAGTGCCCAGCTCTGCATAGAGCAGATTACCCAGATCCAGTCACAGAAGAAAAGCTAAAACAACTTCAGAAAAGTCTGCAGGAAAGCTGAATAATAGGATTCCAATACGTAAAGGGACTTGTGACATCTCTTCCCCAAGGACAAAACAAAGGGGTATGGGTTTCCGTCTCAACAGGAGAGAGTTTACATTTAAATACCAAGACCACTTTCTAACAAAAAGATACGTGATGAGTGACCAAAGAGGAAGCCAAAACTTTTGCCCTAGAGTTGCATTTTTGGTTAGCCCTATAAGAGCGTCCACATTTGTATGAGTGACCATCTGAAAATCACTCAGGTCCTGCCCGCCTCCAGGACTCACCGCACAGTCTTCGTCCCCCTCGTGTGGCATCCCAGACAGTCCCAGAGGGTCTCGGCCTGGTGCTGCCATCTTGTTCTGTGTCACAGTGCTGCTCATGTTTCAAGGAATTTATGATCATGTTACAGGCTAAACTTTGTCTCCCTCCCCTTTCAAATTTTTATGTTTAAGCTCTAAGCCAAATTACCTCAGAATGGGACTGCGTTTGGAGCGTGGGCCTTAGGAGGTGACTAACTTAAAATGAAGCTACAAAGGTGGCCCTAATCCCATCTGACTGGTGTCCTTAGAAGAAGCAGAAATCTGGACACAGACAAGCCAAGGGTTCATGGCCACAGAGGAAAGATAAGGCAAAGAAAAAGACCTGGGGAGAAATCAAACCTGCTTACACCTTCATCTTGGACTACGAGCTGCTAGAACTGTGAGGAAATGAAAACAAAGATCATGGCATCCAGTCCCATCACTTCATGGGAAATAGATGGGGAAACAGTGGAAACGGTGTCAGACTTTATTTTTCTGGGCTCCAAAATCACTGCAGATGGTGACTGCAGCCATGAAATTAGAAGACGCTTACTCCTTGGAAGAAAAGTTATAACCAACCTAGATAGTATATTCAAAAGCAGAGACATTACTTTGCCGACTAAGGTCCGTCTAGTCAAGGCTATGGTTTTTCCTGTGGTCATGCATGGATGTGAGAGTTGGACTGTGAAGAAGGCTGTGAGAGTTGGACTGTGAAGAGCGCCAAAGAATTGATGCTTTTGAACTGTGGTGTTGGAGAAGACTCTTGAGAGTCCCTTCGACTGCAAGGAGATCCAACCAGTCCATTCTGAAGGAGATCAGCCCTGGGATTTCTTTGGAAGGAATGATGCGAAAGCTGAAACTCCATTACTTTGGCCACCTCATGAGAAGAGTTGACTCATTGGAAAAGACTCTGATGCTGGGAGGGATTGGGGGCAGGAGGAGAAGGGGACGACCGAGGATGAGATGGCTGGATGGCATCATTGACTTGATGGATGTGAGTCTGAGTGAACTCCGGGAGATGGTGATGAACAGGGAGGCCTGGCATGCTGCGATTCATGGGGTCGCAAAGAGTCAGACACGACTGAACGACTGAACTGAACTGAAGATAACCAGTCTCTGATATTTTGTTATGGCATCCCTACCAAACTCATGTGGATTATATGCCTGACTCTCTGCTTACATTGCTTATTGTCTTTCTTTCCCACTCTAATGGCAGAAAATGAAAAGGATCAAAAGAACCTCTTGATGAGGGTGAAAGAAGAGAGTCAAAAAGCTGGCTTGAAACTCTACATTCAAAAAACTAAGATCATGGCATCTGGTCCCATCACTTCATGGAAAATAGATGGGGGAAAAAATGGAAGCAGTGCCAGATTTTCTTTTCTTGGGCTCCAAAATCACTGTGGACAATGAATGCAGCCATTCATTAATTAAAAGATGCTTGCTCCTTGGAAGGAAAGCTATGACAAACCTAGACAGCATGTTACAAAGCTAAGCCATCGACATCACTTTGTCGACAAAGATTCATATAGTCAAAACTATGGTTTTTCCAGTAGTCATGTACAGATGTGAGAGTTGGACCATGAAGAAGGCTTGAGCACTGAAGAACTGATGCTTTTGAGTTGTGGTGTTGGAGCAGACTTTTGAGAGTCCCCTGGACAGTGAGGGATCAAATCAGTCAATGCTAAAGGAAATCAACCCTGAATATTCATCAGAAGGACCGATGCTAAAGCTGAAGCTCCAATACCTTGGCCACCTGATGCAAAGAGCCAATGAACTGGAAAAGACTCTGATGTTGGGAAAAGTTGAAGGTAAAGGAGAAAGGGGCCGCAGAGGATGAGATGGTTAGATAACATCACTAACCATTCCATTCATGTCCATCAGTGGACATGAATCTGAGCAAACTCTGGGATATAGTAAAGGACAGAGGAGCCTAGAGTGCTGCAGTCCATAGGGTGGCAAAGAGTCAGACACGACTTAGCAACCGAACAACAACAATTACTGTCTTTCTTTCCCACTAGAATATAGTCTTAAGGCAAACCCTGGTCGATCTTACTCACTATTATATCTTTAGCACCCAGAATTGTGCCTAGAAAACCACAGGCACTGAATGAATTCATTACATAACTAAAGTCCTATTTTTAAGTAAAGACAATGAGGTCAAGATAGATTTCCAGCCAGCAAAGAGGCCTTCTGAAATCTGAACGGAAGCCACGGTTTCCAGCAGAATAAAAGAATGGATTTTCCTCTAGTTTCAAATAAACACTAGAAGAACGTGAGGTATTACAGATCAAAGCATGAGAGCCAACCCTTGGGGCCTCACACCAGATGCAGATGCTAATATCTGCATTTCTAGGACAAATCCCTTCCTTTGTTGTTGTTGGGTTTCTTTGGGTGTTTGTTTTTTTATTTTTGCATTTAAAGACTGTATTTTATTAAATCAAAATAGACTGTACATGCATTTGAGGGAAAATCATTGTATATAAGTGCAAGGCACTATTCATTCTACCATGTTTGATGTGCAAATCAAAAATAGTACTTCTTTTGTTTCATGGGATTATCATATATTAACCATTCCTCAATAGCATAGCATATTTACCAGGCCTTATTTCAAAAGGTACAGATGCAAAGTTGGTCACTTATTGATAATTTCTCATAAGTTATTTTTACTATTTTCATTAACAATGAACTGTCTTTTTTTTTTCTGGAGCTAAATCTATTCATTCTGGATATGCATTTTATTAAAATTCTGCTTTACATCATACACTGCAAAATTTCTTCCAGGATCTTTCTTAGCACCATGTATGACAAATACAGTGTTATATATTATAGCAGAGCATTCTTTGGCATCAAGAACCCACAGAGGCTCCTGCAGAGAGAGATTAAAGGATCTCACCGTCATAAATCCAGTAGTGAACTGAGCTGTGATTCTCAATTCCCAGGGTTTCTATATACCACATGCTTACTCAGAAAGGACACACACACACACAAGCCTGTTTTTATTAAAGATGGCATAAGAAATGAACTACTTAAGAAAAAATATTATGCATTCTAAAACTGCCATTCAAAACCTTTATCCGGAAGATAGTTAAAAATAAAATGGGTATTTAAAAAACAAAGTATAAGGCTCAAAGGCACAGTCTGTCAAAGGTGTGAATGTGAGTGTCTGTAGGAGAAGACAACCCCTGAAATAAACACCCTTTTTTCTAGGTGTACTGCCTTCTGGACGCTTTCACTGTTCGCGTCTTCCAAAGTTGGCTCCTTGGCTTTACTCCTAATTCTCAGCCTCTCCTCAGTCTCCCTACTTCAACTCTTACTCTTCAGCATGGCTCCTAACCCAGGCCTCCCTCTTGCCCTCATCACCAATCACCTATAAGACAGGTCCATTACATCAAGTCCAGCATATTCGAACAAGAACACATCACCTTTCCCAAAATTCAGTTTCCTTTTCAGGCTGTTTTGTTCTTCCATTCCCTATTTTTATAAGATGGTCTTTGGAAACTGCCTACACCCATCAGATCTGACCTGAGAGGCAGATTATGGTCACTGGTTTCAACATACTCACCTTCCTCTCAACAATAATACCAGATTGGTGTATTTAAAAACACCACGCCTTGCCACACTGCCTTTAGGATATTCACTCAACCACACTCTGAAATAACTGCTTTCATTTTGCATTACTGTTTAACCATCAATTAAACATATTCAAGAGACACAGCAAGAAATGTCAACACTTCTCTCAACAAGTAAAACGATACGGTCAGACAACATCCACATCCAAATGATAAAACACACATGAATACAAATATGGAGCCGAGATGGGAGGCAGGTTATCGAACGGATCACAAAGTATCCCGTGCATCAGAAAGGAGAGAAAGCCTGGATGCAGCATGTTGGCCAATAAAGCCACTGTTGGTGGGCTCCATTCATTTCTGCATCCACACACAAAAGAGTTGTAAATATCCTCATCGGGCCAGGACTGCCATCTCAACCACCATATTTGCCTGTTAACAGAGCAACAGCATCCCCGGATGTAGACAAGGACATACCCCCACACCAGAACATGAAAGAGCGGTGAGGAATGAGCAATACTGGCTGCAGTCTGGTCCATCCAGTGCAGTGCAGATCGACCAAAACTGTGCAGTGTGTGTGTTAGTTTAGCGATGGCAACTAAATGAAGGTTTGTGAGCACATGTGTGTGACAGAAGCACACCCCTCTTTCGAGATGGTGCTTCAGTGAGGACATGAACCGAATGAGCAAGTAGTACCTGTGACGGTTTCATTAAATGGTCCTGGACCCTTAATGGGAAAACCATCAATCTTGATCCATTCACCTCCTAAATTAGGAAAATGCAACTTGATCGTTAGAAAGGAGGACTACTGGATTTTCCACACTTCACTGCATCCCTCAATGTACATTTCAATGGTCTTCTCAACAATCTTCCAAAGGATCTGCTCAGGCCATGCAAGTGACCTGACCCCTAAACTGTATGGACAACACAGATTTTTGTCTTTTATACATGGTTAACTATAGTGAGTACCCCCAAAGTTAAGACAAAGCACTAGTAACCTATATCAAAAGTACTTTAGAAGAAGGGATAAATCTCTCCTAGTTTTCAATCTTTCAAAAGCTTGCTATACAAGTCTAAAAATTTCTTGTTCGGGAACTCCTTAATGATTTCTAAATTTGCATTGACCTGAAGAAGCAAAGAATTTCCCAGTCTAAGTCACAAAAACATAGCCTCCAATTCTAAGGTAAAGACTTACCAGGCAGGCTCTCCGCTCTGTAAACGGGACGGCTCACTCCATTGCTGTTTTCTGCAGTAACCAGCACAAAGTACACTACCCCCGGTTCTGAAACACACGGTTCATGTCAAGCCACCATTTCAAATCTCCAAGAACGACAGTTTAAGTCACTGTCTTCCTCATACCAGTTATAACCAAATATAAAAATCCGAATTAAGAGACCGGTCTAACTATAGCCTTCTCTCTTTTCTTTAATCAAAATCACTAACATTGGTCTCAGGCAACTGAAGCACATCTGACCAAAAGAACACAAAATTGATTTAGTACAAAGCACATGACATGTGTAATAAGCCTGGATTCATGAGCAGTCAACAAAAATAAGCTTTTGAGGTTTTTTTTTTTTAACATGAAATCAATGTAGGAAACAGACACACACTGTCCACTCAATGTTTTAACCTACAGTGTTAGTAATGACAAAGAAAACTTCCCAATGGCAATCTCCAAAAAACTATAAGAACATTTCCATGTAACTCAAGAAATTTAGCACATGGGAAATCTACGCTGCATTAAGTAGAACTTCATGAAATTTTCTTTTTCACAATAAAATATTTCCATTACTATGTGTGCAGGTTTTCTTTGACTATTTCAACAAAAATAGTCAAAAGATCTAGGAAAAACCATTTCCCGAGACCTTGGAAATGCTACGCCTGAAATAACTGGACTACACTTTTTGACATGCATCTAGGGACCAAGGTTACATAATGAAGGTCTCTAGCTGATATCCTGAAATTGCTGGGATGCAAAAGAAAACCCAGACACCATGTTACAAAGCAAGGGTACCTTGGACCTACAGTTCTGAAAAGCAAAACCCTGGTAGTGCTGATTTTCCTCAGAATGAATTATTATCATGCAAAAGATAAGCAAAGATGCCAATCCCTTTAAGAGATGAAAGTTTGTGGGCATTTGAGGGGATAAAGGGCTGGAGAGGTTAGAGTTCTGTCAAAGGCAATAATGATCATTGCATTTCTCCCAGTGAGGAACATTACTTTCACAAAACTTCAGTTCTCAAGCCAGGGGTCCAGGACCAGTGACACATCTGGGACCCCTACTGAGCTCAAGACTGGTCTGCTTTCTATCTGACCACGCTGGGACCTGGTGGCGTTTAAGGTTTGGCATGACCTGCTGGACCAGCTGGGAAATGCTGTAGGTTTGGACAAAAAGCAAAACCAGGCCTCGCCAGCACTTTCTCTCTTCATTCTGAGCTTACTCCTATTTCAAAGAAATTTCATCCAAATGTCTCTGTTTCGCTTCAGAAAACTTCTGATTTTCATCAAGAAGTTGCCGGGAGCAGGGTGCAGGGGAGGGGTGGGGATACTCTTGGTTTTCAGTGAGTTCTAGGGCTTTATTTTTGCATATTTTTCTTCTCTGCAGTCAACCTCACAACCCAAGGGTTGAGTAAGAAACTGGGACCCTGCTCATGCCTTTGTGGAACAGAATCTCCATTTAACATCACAGTCGGATTCTGGGGCCCTAGTGATACAGAGGAGATTCAGAGAAATGTACGTTTAGCTGGAGCCATGAAGACAGGAAAGAGCCACGAGTTGGTTTTGATCCCCTGAGGGAAAGCAGCAGAATGCTAACGTGGCCAGGGGGACCTGGTTATCACAGGTGTTGACTTCTATGACTTCTGTAGGATCCATCTTAAGGTTGGACCACGGGATGACTGTAGAATAAATGGGGTCTCAGGCCAGAGGGACTGAGAAAGGGGAATACAGAGGATCCACTGGAGGTAGCTCAAAGTTTAAGTTCAAAACCACCTACACCTGCACTGATACAACAGTATATTTAGGCTAAATGTTAAAATACTCCAAACTTCTAGAAGCAAATTTAATGGGGAGAAATGTTATATCTCTGAATCAGATGTGGCAAAGCAAGACACACCATACACCCCTACAGGGACACACTGTTTAACTAACCCTAATTATAAACTGGTTTATAAATTAGAAATCTCAAGGTCAGACTACAAACTTGTCCAATAGTCAAGTTTCTATGAGCTAAAAAAGAATCAACGTATATTCCAAAAGCACATCCAGAAACTAAGCATTGTTTCCTACATCAATTTGGAGAAAGATCCAGGAATTCAAATGCAGGATGGGAAGCCCATGAGCAAGATGAAGGCTGTTGTTTAACAGGCTCTTAACCTTGGCTATCCAAACCAAAGAACCATTGGGTGCCATCTTTGTCTCCCAAATAGTCAGCCTGAGAATGGAAGGAGAATGGAAGTGGACAGTTAGTTCTGACCGGGAACAAGACAGAGGGTCACTTACCCACATCCTCAATAAGGAAGGAGTGCGTCTCCGCATTCACCTTGATGTATTTAAGACTTTTCAGTGACTTCCCATAGGCAATGTTGTAATGCTCCACGGATCTACTGGTAGCATCTTTGGGTGGGTCCCACGTGACTTTCAGGCCCATTTTAGTGGACAGCAGTTTCACGTGCCTTGGCTTCAGTGGGTGGTCAGCTATGCAAACAGCGCAACTATCAACTTACGAGAAGGGCAGACTGGGAAAATGAATTTTTTTCCAATGTTCTCTGACATGGTTAGTGAAAGAGCAAACGACTTTCCATCTGTCTGATCCTAAAGACTTTAAATACTGTCATGTTTGGACATCATTATAGTGTGACTGCAAAGCAAACATACCAAGCCCGCAACCTTTTATGTATTTCAGGGAACTGTGAGTGGCAAATTTAAACTCAAAGTGAAACAAATCAAAATAAACGTGAGGCATTCCCCAGCTTGATTGTGTTGCCTTGCTATGACAAGATTAACAAAATAGTAATCTGACATATTCTCCAGAAGCATTCATATATTAAATAAATTCTCAGGATTTGGCATGGTACAGCTAGACAATCTTTAAAGCCACCCTGAGAAGAACAACATAAAACTCTCATGATGGGGAAGAATATCCACTGTATCTAAAAGGGGATAAGAGAATCAGTCATTTCCACAATGAAAACAAATCAAGATCAATATCTTGAAAGACAGGCAAACCTCTGGTTTTAGCTGCAGGTCACTAATTTAAATGTTTCCATATTTTGTCCCAGAAGAAGACAGCAAAATTATTAAGAAGCACAACATTTTTATCTTCATTGATGAAGTTCCAAAACAGTGTTCTTGGTTTTCCAAACTAACCAAAATGAAACATAATGTTTTGTCAAACACAATCTCTCAGCTCATAATATAACTGATATCGCAGCACAATGTGTATAAATAGATGGTAAATTTCACACAACGGTCAACATAGGGGCAAACTTGGATCTGAAACTGATTATTCACCAATGCAAGGCATTCTCAGGTGGCAAAAAAAAGGTAACCTAAAAAACCCAGAAACATTTAAACTTCAGAACACTTAGAAAAATGAATTTAGACTCTCATAGAAACGAGGGAAAAGGGAGTGTTTCATGACCACACATAGATTGGTTAGTATGTGATTTTTAACACTAATGAAGATTCTGAACAAAGTATAGCTGATGCTAACATACATCACTTATTCTTCCCAAAATTACCCCACTGCCTTAGGAGGAAAATGATAAGAAAAGGAGAGAACTTCTGGGATCCCACTAAAGAAATTCAAGGAATGAAAAAATATAGTATGAAGATCATAATTTTTGAGGCACTAGAGAAAGAGTATCCACTTTGGAGACAAAAACACAATGTCAGAGGACAGGCACAGAGCAACTCCCAGAAAGCATTTCTCCCCCAACATCAGAAGTGAGGGTCCTGTAAATGTGAGAAGGGAGAAATCACAGACCAAAAGCCTAATGCCTTCAGGGAAATTCTGAGTTGAGGAGACAGTAAAGACAGCCCACTAGCGAGCGTCTGGATATTTAAAATTATCAGTCATGGTGACTCTGCCTTAATTCTCATGAACTCCTTCCTCGCCTACAAGGAACTTTGCAGGATTTTCTTGCTGGAGGACAGGGGCTCCCTTTCCTCCGTTTCCTTTATTTCTTCCAAGGCTTCACTTTGAAAACCTACCCCCCTTTTCTGCCATGGGTTTGGCCTTCTGTGGCTGCAGTCCCCATTTCCTGCCATAGCAGAAATCACTCCCAAGAATCCTGTTCTTCACCTGCACAAAATATCATGGAAACAAAGCAAAGACCCCAACACCTCGAAATGGTGGGGTGACTCTCCCAAGGAAGAAAACAAACGAATGAATGTATGAACAACGCTTGTCTTTACAGTTCAGTTCTAACCCTCCCTTCAGGAAAGGTCGATCCTGGACAGACAGTCTCTAACGTGAGATCTGTAAAGCCCTAACACCATCATGCTTTCCGCTGTGCAAGAGTGATTCAATCCATACACAATGACCTCGGTCTGAAGATGATTCCCGTTCATTACTGACATCCGAAAGGAGGAACAATCCATAAATACGCTTGCTTTTCTTTCCTGCTCTGCCTCACCTCTGTCCTTGAACACGGCATGGACTCATTTCCAAGTCACATGAGAATCGCGGTCAAATGGTGCATCCGCCCAGGGTAAGGGGGACATTGAGAACCTCAAGGAGCTCCAATAAGATGAGGAAAGTACAGAAGAACAAGAGGCAAATCCCCCTGGGTCGTCAAAACCAAATGCACATCACTGCATTCCGCTTACCCCAGCAGTTTCCAAGTGTGTCCGTGCAAGAGTTTGTTTGTTCTCCTCCTGCCAGTGATCAAGTACCATCGGTGTGTCTCAACACAATAACTGTCAGCATTTGTACACCAGAAAAAAAAAAAAAAAAAACCGTCTGGTGTAAACCAACTCTAAAGTACAAAAATGGGAGAGGGAAATGGACAAGAAAAGGGGGCTTATTGAGTGCCTACCACCCACCACCCTCTGCCTGAAACTCACACTGCATGACATGCTCTTAACACACACAGCGCAGGAGGTGCCGTTTACCACCTCCATATGGCAGATGAAGACAGCAAGCAAGGCCTGGAACAGAGAGGTTAGGAGAACTGTCCAGAGCCACACAGCTGTACAGGGGTAGAACCAAATGCAAATCCTGCTGTGTCCAACTGCAATGCCCGGCTCTTCCCACAGCTCACAGATCTGGGACTCTGTCCCTGCTCATAAATGATCAATAACCACACCCATGAAAAACTGATTTAGGAAGCCACTAGTATCCTAAAGCCAATCGTGAGGGCTCCAGCTGGGTTTACCCTTTCCTCCACCACCTACCCCACCTTCCCGTGCCATTTTTCCCCTCGGAGGGGCACTCTGTCTTCACCGCCTGCTGTCTGTCCTAGCAGGCTCCTCTCTCTGGAAGGAATGGAGTAAGTGAATGATAGTCACATTTGTACAACAAAATCTTGGGCCAAAGTAGTGAAGAGGAAGTGTTAGTCGCTCAGTCGTGTCTCTCTGTGACCCCGTGGATGGCAGCCCACCAGGCTCCTCTGTCCATGGGATTCTCCAGGCAAGAACACTGGGATGGGTTGCCATTTCCTTCTCTAAGGGATATTCCCGACTGAGGGATTGAACCCTGGTCTCCTGCATTGCNTCTCTCTGTGACCCCGTGGATGGCAGCCCACCAGGCTCCTCTGTCCATGGGATTCTCCAGGCAAGAACACTGGGATGGGTTGCCATTTCCTTCTCTAAGGGATATTCCCGACTGAGGGATTGAACCCTGGTCTCCTGCATTGCAGGCAGACTCTTTACCATCTGAACCACCAGGGATGCCCTTGGGCCAAAGCAACAACTTTCTAAGAGTGACATTTCAGGACTTAGAGAGTTACCTAATGAAGGTTGCTTCTAAAACACAAAAGCCTTTAGGGGGTACTGAAATCATCCCTTAGGGTCAACTGCCTTATAAAATCATTCTTGAGTTTAAGGTTCTCCAAACACCTTAGGCCAAAACCCCTCCCTCACACCACCCCCAACACACACGAATCAGGCCAATCACAGACAATAGTACAGTGACTTAATTAAGGGACATTATCATTCCCTGGATTCTCATCAACTTTGACCTTTAAAATTGATGTCATTACTGATGCTGCCTGGTCAACAGCACCCATGCCTCACTCAGAAAAGTTTGGACGAAAAGAACAGGAAGGATGGGTGAAAGGAAATCTGTGGTCGTTCCAGGTCCACTCCTCACTACGTGCCTTAGCTCTGCGGGAATCCATCAAAGCAGCCTCTAATTAAGGAAGAACGGCTCTAGGCAGGTACACATCAACATACATGAACCTGGGCTACTCGACAGAAGCTATTTCTGATCATCACTTGGTAGGTCTCATGACTTCATTCCTTAAATGAAATGTAGGAAGTGTGAAGCGGATTTCAGGGTCTGCAGACTGCATTCTGGGTTCTGTGTTTCAGGAGTACCATTCTAGCAGCATAAGATAGAGACATGACAGAGTGATTTCTTACTTATTTGTAAGTGTTCATAGACCATCCTCACTTCTAGATAAATGAAGCACAGAACCCTCTTGGAACAGTTATCAGGATTCTCATCTGATTAAGGTAAGGAGGGGTATACTCTTTAAAGCCATATATCGCATGAACTGCTTCTCCAAAGAGAAAAAGGACAAACCCAAAGTCAGCATGATAGGAATTACATGGCTCGATAGGGGGGATGTTGGGAGATGACCTCACAAGGCGAGCACGACACACGAGGGCCATGACAAGCTGTTTTCTCATCTCCGTAGAAAGCAAAATGTGGAAATGAGTTCAAGCTGCAGCCGCCAGGATTTTAGATTAAGTACAAAGAATTTCCTGTCCGTGTCCTTCCCCATCTCCCCCCCCAGTCAAGGCTGTCTTTGAAGGGAGACAGATGGTAAGGTGCTCAAGACAGAAGCAGCAGCCAGCAGCGTCTGCTACGACTCAAGCAATCGCATACCGCAGCGGACTCATTCCACAGCTCGTACCAGCAAGCCCCATCCAGAGTCAAGAATATTTTACCAGGTACTAAGTGGCAAAATGGTATTTCGATGACATTTCCGGTACCTGGTCATTGCCAAGCTAGACATTCAGTGCGATGGCTCCCCGAGGCCCCTGTTGGTCTGTTTGAGAATGAAAAATAAGGGACCGTTGGCGCCCGGAGTCCTCACTTTGGTCTAGGCTCCAAACTCCAGCTCTCATTCAAGAGGGCCCTGGAGGCCAATGCGGTTGAAGGGCCAACATATGGATCCGCATCTGTTCAAGGATGGTTCCAAGATTCCAAGGGCTCCTCCATGTCACCTTTTGGAGAGTCCACAGAGCGGCTTCAAGGGATTCTCCCGGGCTGACAGAAGCCCTCAAGGAGGCTGAGTTCAGAGCTAGGTACCCGAGGCCAAATTGGTCTTTCCACATGCAGGGCTCATTTATCACAGTGGAGGGGGCGCCATCCCCACCTCCCCACTCTGGCACGTATCTGCGCATCAGATACTGACCACATACTCAGTACTCACGTAAATGACTGATGGATTGACAAAAAGACGCTAAGGTTAGACTAATGAGGTCAGCCAAGAGTCCCCCTGAGGACCAGGAAGATGAAACAAGTAAGTGGAGACATATGAAGGAATGTACATGCTACACAAAGGCACAGTTTAGCTTCTGGCACCTGCTGACAAAAGGGAATTCAGGACCCAGATTGTCCAATATTCTGGAGGTTTTTCTAAGAAGCTAGAAATCCTGGAATAAAGTGAAATTTCTCCATTTTATACTAGCTCAGTTAAGTGTAAAAAAAAAAAAAAACACTATGTGAAGAAGCACATATACACTCACACAACCACACACACACACACACACCAGCTGGCCAGACTCAGTCCATTGGCTGCCAGTTGATGACCTCTACCTTAACTCCGGGAGCAACCATTTATTTGCTGATCCTGACAGCTTCCCAATGTCCTGTTTCAATTATGAGACTCCCATGGGAGTCTGGGTCCATCCAAAAGAGCTCTAGGTCAAGATGAAGGCTAAAGTCTGGAGAAGAACCAGGACTAACCGAGACCCTGAAGGCTTAAGGTACAGATCTGCTCAAGGACACATCTCCCACCTCCAAAATTCTCTCTCTCCCCCAAGAGACCCTGTGGCTGTCGAAAAACTGGCCTGGGCTCCAAGGAAGTAGAGAAGATCCATCTGGATCTGGGGAGGGGAGGGTAAGGTGTTCCCTAGGCTTCAGTTACTCGTACGACCAATATCTTCCACGTGCTCAGCTCCCAACTAACCATCCCAGACCTAGTCCCCACTGCCTATTTGACAGGTGCATGTGAATTCCAAACTGAACACATTCAAGATTCTTGGTTCAGACACACCACCCATCCTTCAGGGTACACGCTTATCCACAGGGCTGGAAATAAATATGTTTCCAGAAAGAGAGCTCTACCAAGTGCAATTTCTCAGAATAAGAGAAGGAAAGCCCAGAATCCATTAATACAATGAATCAGTCCTGAAAGATGATGCTGTGAAAGTGCTGCACTCAATATGCCAGCAAATTTGGAAAACTCAGCAGTGGCCACAGGACTGGAAAAGGTCAGTTTTCATTCCAATCCCAAAGAAAGGCAATGCCAAAGAATGCTCAAACTACCACACAGTTTCATTCATCTCACATGCTAGTAAAGTAATGCTTAAAATTCTCCAAGCCAGGCTTCAGCAATATGTGAACCATGAACTCCCTGATGTTCAAGCTGGTTTTAGAAAAGGCAGAGGA
>SJYX01019129.1:427130-447225 GCA_006410675.1 Oreotragus oreotragus | reverse complement strand
GAAGAAAAGTTATGACCAACCTAGATAGCATATTCAAAAGCAGAGACATTACTATGCCAACTAAGGTCCGTCTAGTCAAGGCTATGGTTTTTCCTGTGGTCCTGTATGTGTGTGAAAGTTGGACTGTGAAGAAAGCTGAGCGCTGAAGAATTGATGCTTCTGAACTGTGGTGTTGGAGAAGACTCTTGAGAGTCTCTTGGACTGCAAGGAGATCCAACCAGTCCATCCTGAAGGAGATCAACCCTGGGATTTCTTTGGAAGGAATGATGCTAAAGCTGAAACTCCAGTACTTTGGCCACCTCATGAGGAGAGTTGACTCTTTGGAAAAGACTTCGATGCTGGGAGGGATTGGGGACAGGAGAAGAAGGGGACGACCAAGGATGAGATGGCTGGATGGCATCACTGACTCAATGGACATGAGTCTGAGTGAACTCAGGAAGATGGTGATGAACAGGGAGGCCTGGCGTGCTGCGATTCATGGGGTCGCAAAGAGTCAGACACAACTGAGCGACTGAACTGAACTGAACAGGGTAAGACTGACCCCAAAATGGCACAATCCATGGAGAAATGCTTAAGACTATGATTCAGAATAGTAAGTGAATCTTTCTGGATCCAAAGTGTTGTTTTTGTTTGTTTGTTTTGCCTTAAAAAAATATCATACAATTACTTGGTTATATTCTCCAGACAAGCAAAAAGACAAAGGAAGGTAGACAGATGGCAGATGCAAAGAAGAAGTTGTGAAGCCCCCTACTGACATAGCTTCCCAACTTGATGGACTTTAGCCAAATCTGTTACACCAAAGTGTTAGCGCACAGAGTTCAACAAACATCAAAGGAATAAATGAAAACTCTGAGCTGGATTTACAGCCAACCTGCCATCTATAAACAAAAGAGTAGCTGACACACATGCTCAAATTCTTTCATTTCTGTGACAGCACTGGACAGAATCATCATCAACAATGAGGCTATACCCCACAGCCAAGGTGGAAAATCCAACTGGTAAAACGTTGAATAGATAGAAGCCAGTATGTTCTGAGGCAGTAAGACTTGCTGAGAGAAATGACTCAAACAGTGGCAGTTTGACTTGACTTGAAAATCAAATCTGAAAAATCTATTTGGTTCTCAAAACTCACAATAATGGCACCCCACTCCAATACTCTTGCCTGGAAAATCCCATGGATGGGGGAACCTGGTAGGCTTCAGTCCATGGGGTCGCGAACAGTCAGACACGACTAAGCAACTTCATTTTCCCTTTTCACTTTCATGCATTGGAGAAGAAAATGGCAACCCACTCCAGTGTTCTTGCCTGGAGAATCCCAGGGACAGGGGAGCCTGGTGGGCTGCCATCTCTGGGGTCACACAGAGTTGGACACGACTGAAGTGACTTAGCAGCAGCAGCAGCACACAATTAATAAATCGATGTTAAATAGCCACAGTGGACAATGATGAAAATATCAATGATAAGACAGTGATGAAAAAGGACCTATATGTTTCTCTTCAGCTGATAAGTTACAAATCACACATAATTTTTATCACATCTGATTAACTGTATGCAGGAGCTTTCCCTGGATTTGAAGCATGAGGGACAAAAGTGTTCCTTATGAACATCTGAGTTCAATCAGTTTAAGAAAGTAGATGTTGTTGTTTAGTTATTAAGTGGTATCTGACTCTTTGCGTCCCCATAGACCATAGCCCACCAGGCTCCTGTGTCCATGAGATTTCCCAAGCAAGAATACTGGAGTGGGTTGCCATTTCCTTCTTCAGGGGATCTTCCCAACCCCTGGGATCAAATCCATGTCTCCTGCATTGGCAGGTGGATTCTTTACCACTGAGCCACCAGGGAAGCCAGGAGTCAGAAAATCAAACTCTCGGGTTTATTATTGCTGAGGTTGCCCTGGAGAAGGTGGATCTAGAGTGTTACTACCGTGGAGCTTCCTGTATCCCCTCCCTCTCCAGTTCTAAACCCTCAGGTGGAAACAACTGAGCCTGCAGAGTAGATCATCTCAGGATCACTGCCTCACAGCAGGGCGAGGGCAATAACCCTGGCCTCCACCCAGCACACCCCCTCCACCACCACGGGCAAGCAGGAGTGAAAGTGGAAGCAGCCTTCCTGCAAGATGAACTCCAGGAGGACGCCCATGTAACTGTCTCTGCTAATCCACAAATGCCTCCGCGTGGAGAAGGTAGAACCATGGAGGCTGGACTGTCACCACTCACCCCCACAATCAGCTTATGTCCAGCAGGGGAGCGAGCACAGGATGAAGAGCATGGGGAGGGGATAGTGGACATTCCCAAGCATCCCCAGGGGCTTGTTTCCTCATCCCACAGACATGACCATCAATCTGAGGTCAAGTGTGGCTGCCTTTTCAGAATGAGGGTCCAGGCCACTTCCCTCTCACTCAGAGCCTCCCCCAGTACTAACCACTCTCCCACCATGTCCCCTCCTGGGGTCATAGGTGGGGAGCTCCCCCAGCGCACCCCCCACAAGAAAGCTCTGAAAAGAGGAAGCCTCATTCTTCAACCAACCCCAAAGCCAAGTTGACCTGTAGCCTGAAAATCCACTTCTGGCCTTTTCTATTTCAATCTCAAATTTTGTCCAAGCTCATGGGATCCAAAACAGCCCATAGGATTTAAACAATGAGATGAAACGACAGCATGGAGATACTCTGAAGATATAATACCAAGTTTCAATGTAAGTACCTTCTATCAAAAAAAAGCCTGGGGAAAGTGTCAAGTCCAAGAGTGAAGGCTTCTCAGCCTCGTGGCTTAAATGAGATGGAAAGAGTTGAAGTCCACACTGCTCTCCTTCCTTTCTTCTCATCCTGTTTAGCCTCAGCCCAAAGAGGTTCATTCAAATACCCAGAAGGAGTCAGGGTTCTCTCAACTGCCATCTCTGCCATCTTTCACTGGAATTGGTGGCGATTAGGTAGCTCAGTGGGTAAAGAATCCACCTGCAGTGCAGGAGACAGAAGATGTGGGTTCGATCCTTTGGTCGGGGTGATCCCCTGGGGAAGGAAATGGATACCCACTCCAGGATTCTTGCCTGGGAAATCCCATGGACAGAGGAGCCTGGTGGGCCACAGTCCGCACTGTCTCAGAGTCGGACACGACTCAGTGACAGCACACACGTGCAGCACTGCAGGAGTCCTTGGAGGAAAAATAATTGAATCCAAAAATCTCTCTAGAGAGACTACATTTCTGTAGAGTTCCAAGACCCTTAAAAAAAAAAATCTCTGCACAGCAGGGAACCCAAAATGCACTGTGTGAAGGACACATTATTTTTTCTACCCAGTGAAGTTTCCCCCAGTTCTTCTTCTGGTACCAGACCTCTGTGCCTGTTATCCCAGCCAGCCCTGAAGTCTTCACAGGAAATGTTCTCAATGGAGCCAGACCCTGGCCACTGCCTTAGCCTCTGGCTGGAACTGTGGGTGACTAGCTCTTACTGTGCCACGGAGAAGAGACCAGAGATAGAGAGAAAGAGTCTAGGGCTCCCTCAGACCAGCTCAGCCACTGCCCTTCCCAATGTGCAGTTTCACAAGCCAATGGATTCTGCGATTTAAATTAGTTCAAGTTGGGCTTTCACCACTTGCAGTCAGAACCTAATGGATTACGAGCCTATTAATCAAAATCTTCTATGGAAGTCAAAAATAACTTTCTGAAGCTACCCCGGCAGCCAGTACATTTAGTCACAAAAGGCTGCCAGTGGAGACACGCCCAACGACATGAAGGCAAATACCAGCCAGGAATGGCGGCCATTCTCAGCTAAGAGCTCCCTGCAGCCCACCCAGGGGAGGCGGAGGAGTAGGAGGGGACAACCCTGGTTACGGAGAAAACCCCCAAAAGAAGGTTAAGAGCTTGTGAAATAAACCGGTCCCTAAAAACCCCAAAATGGTAAAATTATTTCTTAAGTATACCAAGGATTGCTCTTTAATGCACTAAAACCTTCATGTTTATGTAAGTCTCCTTACTGATTCTTTGTTTGAAATTCAATTCTGACTTTCCACTGGAAACCGCCAAATAGTTCCCAGACTCTGAAATGAAGAAAACACAAATCTCAGTGTAACCACGAATGTTTGACCAAAAATCCCATCCATATGCCAAGAAAGGTTCTGATGTACTGAAGTGCAGTGTAGCTTGGGGGAAGAAGCAACATGATCTACAAATCTGACTATGATTCTGAGGAAGATTGGAAAAATCCAACAATTATCCATAAGATCCCAAACAGCACAGGAATATCCATCCAGAAATGCAGAAATATCCAGATGGTTGGCAATATGTGGGCAAAACACCAAAATGACTGAGTTTTAAATAATTTTTCAAATGAATGTTGGAATTCTATTTGCCAAGTAGTTATGAACCTTCCCTTCAAAAAAAAAAAAGAGGAGCGGGGTGTACATGGTGTTTTGCAACTGTGGGAAGTAAGGCCATTGCTAGTAAAATTGACAGATGGTTGACTGAGCTTTCCACCTGGAGAGCTGGGGCTGGGCAGACGGAGTCTGGGTATTAAAGTAATGGCCTGCTCCTCTTCTGGCATTTCACGCTAGGCAGGGGGTTCCATTAACGTGTCCCCCACAGTTGGCATGGTTCTCAAGGGAGAGCTGCGATAAAAAGTGAAACCAAACTCTAGGTCATTGGAGTCTTTAAACTTAAAAACACTCCAGGGAGCGGAAAGAGCTCTGCCAACAGAACCTCTGACCCGCCCCCCTCGGGAACCACACAATGCCGGCCTCCTGCAGAGAGAAACACCGAGGCAAGCAGATGTCCCAAGTCCCTCGGGAACTCAAGGGCAACCGAGGATCTCCAGACTTTAACCTCGGTTCACGGTCTTCAAAACCTGATCAACTTTTCCAGGTCATGGTGACTTACTGGATTCCACCCCATGCCCTCAAATATGGCAAATATGTCCCATCATAGTTACCTGGTGAGGGTGTAGACGGAGAAGCTAGGAGATCCCAAATGGCCCAGACAACTCGTGTGTATCTGAAGCCCCTGGCTGGGTTTCCTAATGACCAGAGGGGCCAGCCGCGTCCTGCTACTCATCTCACCCATGGCCTCTGCTAAACCTGAGACCCCAGCCCCTTTGGGCATTTTCTAGTATTTTGATAACAACAATGCATCAGTTTATTCAGACGAAAAAGCTAAACTCACATGCATACATACCACTGTGCTTATAAGAGCATATGGTCACTGCAGACAATTGTGAATCACGTTTTTTCTCCCTCAGCTCAAAGAAGCCAAATAGTGAAGCCTCCAAATCTCAAAATTCGAGTCACTGGCTAATCCTTAAGTAAGAGTTTGTCTATGTCTTTTTCCATCCCCTCTGGACTGTCAGTGCCAAGGGCATCCATCCCTGTGCAAACGTCCTCCACGCTGGACCAACCTCAGAAGGCCTTGTGTCATGGACAGAGCAGATCCTCACACTCGGCTTTGGGAATCTATTTCTCTTGGGGGCTGAATGCAAGCTGGTTGTGCTCGAGGCTGCCCGGCAATCCTGTGGGCACTTGAGGACTTCTCAGGGGAAGAGCCCGATGTCACATTGGCAGGGCTTTCTCCTTGGTCTCCAGCCTCCCACCCAAGGCCACTCACACCCTTGATGCAGCCACAGTCCTCTGATGCTGGTAAACAAGGGGTGTCATTCAAGCACTCCCTCATCACCTCAACGCTTAACAGCTCTTAGTGGACAAAGTTTGCTTAGAATGTTCTAGATTCTTGGTTGTTTGTATTTGGAGGAAAACGGGTGACGAGAGAAAGCGAGACTATTTTGCTAATCTAATTTAACCTCATTTTATTCCCCTCCATTATCTTCTTTTTTTCTCCCCTTCCCCCTGCCCCACTACCACCTTGGGGAATATCAACAGAGCAGAAAAACACAAAAAAAGGTGAAGCAGCAAAGAATTCTGCTTCAAGACAAACAGCAAGTGGCAAAGCTAAAGTCAAATACGCAAGCCTAAAAGGCACTCTTAAAATGAACCTGCCTTTGCCCTCAAGATGTTTTCTGAAATGTTTTAAGTTGAATTTTTTACTAATCCCAGGCAAGCCAAGTTTCCCAGCTAATTAAGAACAGTTTAGCAGTCTGCACTGAATTCAGAAACTGCTGCACAGACATTGTGGGTTGGGTACCAAGGTGCCATGCCCAGCTTCTTCTTCCCCTCTCACGGTCTTCTACAGCAGAGACGAGGATACAAAATATTCATGACCCTTCAGCTTCCCTTGTAGCTAGGAGTGGCCACGTGGTCAATTCAAGCCAATGACACTTAAGAGGAAGTTACTGCTGCCACTTCCAGGAAAGCAATTAAAAAAAAAAAAAAAGGTCAGGACCTGCTGTCACATGCTTTTGCCTTCTGTATCTTCCTCCATTAATCCCGCCTCGGGATGTCAATACGATACCTGGAGATGCAGCAGCCATCTTGCGGCATCAATCAAGTGACAAGTTTGAGAATGACGACCTGGCCTGCAGTGGCAGAGTGAAAATACTGGGTCCCTGTGAGCCTCTCTGCCCCTGAGTTTATTGGTGAGTAAGATAAACGATTCCTTAACCTGTTTAGCCACTGCTCACCAGATATCATGTCATTAGCAGCTCGATTCATTGCTCCTTGATAACATCCTATCTGGGTCCATAAAAACAAGTCACTTTTTTCTCTTAATTTCTAAATGAAAGCCTCTTTGTTTTAACTTTAATTTCTTCCTGTTTGTTGTTTTTAAGGGATCCACTCCAGGAATTTGACTTTAACCATGTCAATGCTTTATTTGTCAGTATGCCACGGACTTGAGCAAGGACACCGATGCAGCCAGAAATTAGAGTGAACTGAACCAGCAGAGCTGGCAGAACTTGATCATTAGTATTTAAGGTTTTACAGCCCTTGGCCATTTTATTCAGGAAGCAATGTAAGCAAAAGCTACTGTTTCAAGACAAAAACACGAATTTTCCCATCGAAACCACCAACTTTCCGGAATGGTTTGATGGTGGTAGTCTGCTTGCTCAGTCATGTCCCCTTACAGGGACGATGCCATATGTGTAATGAAAATAAAAGTTTAGTCGCTCAGTCGTATCCGACTCTTTGCGACCCTGTGGACTGTAGCCCGCCAGGCTCCTCTGACCGTGGGATTTCCCAGGCAAGAATACTGGAGTGGATTGCCATTTTCTTCTCTAGGGGATCTTCCTGACCCAGGGATCGAACTGACGTCTGGAACCAGTGTCCTCTGCACTGGTGGTGGATTCTTTACCGCTGAGCCACCAGGGAAGCCCCCAGAATGGTTTAGGGAAATGAGATTGGAGGAATTCCATAGATACACTTATCTATGACAACTATAAGAAAACAAAGGACCCTGAAAAGAAAATGCCTAAGAGGAAGGAATACAGGACTCCTGCCTGCTCTTGACCAGCAGCAGAAACCCAGAAACCAGTCCTTCTCAGGTTTTTGTGGGATCTTTTGCACATTCTTCAAATTCAGTTCGCGGCTGAGAAATAGTTTCTTAAAGAATAATCATTGTTTGCTGGTCCAGCTTAAATTCAGCCTACTACAAACTGCTTGACACACCAGCCAAAAAAAACTCCTTGAAAATTCATTCCTTGTCCCAAAATGTGAAAGTCATTGTCTAACTATGTTAAATACTTGGGCATTACTGTCACTAAAATCACCACTCATCTTACTCAGAGCTCCCTAAAAAATACCCTTAGAAGGAAGGCCAAGAAAATGCTACAGAGAGGAAGGTATAAAACAGGGTGACTGAGGCAGACAGGACTGGAAGCCAGCCTCACGGATCCAGTGACAACCCAGATGGCTGAGGATAATCACTTTTTAAAATATATTTTCACATTTAAAATCTCTTAATATTTCAGATAATAGCTTACTGGTTATGAATGTGTTTGGAGGGAAATAAACTAGCAGTGGGGAAGAAAACATTCACAACACAGCCAATAAGCAAACAGTTCAAGTACTGCGGTGGGACCACTGGTGAAAAGAGAAAACTAGAGTCAGCAGTAAAGGAGGAGGAAGGCAAGGAACATGCATTACATGCCCGCTAAGGCCAGCCATTGCGTTTACTTCTGCAACAGATATTTACTGAGTACCTACTAGGTGTCAGATTCCGAGCTCTGCACTGGGGATCCACAGGTGGTTAAAAAGAGTTCGTACATGCAGGCTAAGTTGCTTAAGTCGTGTCAGAGTCTCTGCAGTCCCGTGGACTGTAACCCACCAGGCTCCTCTGTCCTTGGCATCTCCCAGGCAAGAACACTGGAGTGGGTTGTCATTTCCTCCCCTCGATCCCGACTCAGGGATCGAGCCCATGTCTCCTGCTTGGCAGATGGGTTCTTCCCCACTGAGCCACCTGGGCAGCCCGCATGATGCAACTAGAGAAAGCCCACCAGGCCACAGCAAAGACCCAGCACCACCAAAAACAAAAACGACAGAACTGAGTCTTAGAGAGTTGAGTGACTTGCTGAGGGCACGCAGCTACAGAGTGACAGTGCTCACAGCCAGGCGTATCTGAAACCATGGACCATGCTCCGCCTACTGTGTCTGGTTGCCTCTCAGCCCTGACTATAGCTGCAAAGAATAAATGGAGCCCTGGAGAGAAATCAGAGCCAGAGGTATGAGCCTGAAAGTCATCAGTGGAAGCTGAATTCACGGAGACATGAGAGCTCATTGCACTGAGCAAGCTCTTGTCAGTGTCAGGAGGACCTCATGCTGCTGAATCTTCGTTCCTGGTCCCGGACTTACCCTACTTCCAACCACATGAATGATGCTCCTCCTGAAAGCACCTCTCTTGTCCTCCAGCCCCTCAGTCTCCCGCCTTCTAGGGCACCCTGCTCCGTGGTTTCTTTTCCCCATCGCTGGTCTCCTTTCTCAGCTCCTCCCCCTTTGCCAGAACTCAAACGTTCAAGTGCTTCCAAACCCCGCTCTGGACCACTCTCTTCTCTGCGTGCACTTCCAGGGCCTTTTCTAAGTTAGCACATCCAGTCCCAGGATTGAAAACTCGATTCATGTGCTGATGATTCCCAAATGGCTTCTCCTCTGAGCACCAGGGTTATTCAACCATCTGCTTAGCATCTCTGATGGAACCCAAAGAACACTGATGTCTAAAAGACAACTCAAAGTTGTTTTAAATCTGAAATATTAGTGATAAAATAGAGAACCAGGATTCAGGTTGCATCGTGGCAGACACGGGTAGAGAGATTTTGAAGAAGAAGCAAATACCCATCAATGTCAAGTAAAGGCAGAGAAGAGCCCATTTTTCTCCACTTGTAAATAGGACATGCCCACCCTATTCAAGTGCTTTCCAGGTGGTGCTAGTAGTAAAGAATCCACCTGCCAATGTAGGAGATGCAAGAGATGCAGGTTCAATCCCTGGGTTGGGAAGATCCTCTGGAGTAGGAAATAGCAACCCACTCCAGTATTCTTGCCTGGAAAATTCCATAGGCAGAGGAGCCTGGCAGGCTACAGTCCATGTGGCTGCAAAGAGTCAGACATGACTGAACACAACTATATATATTCCCTATTCAAAGCCCCAAACCAAGCAAATATGCCACTGAGGTTTCACTCTGAAAATCTTAAACTTAATTTCTGCCTTTGCTATGGCAACCCTCAAAGGATTGATGTGAGAATAAAATGTGAAAGAAAATCATAAACCACTCAACAATATGAGACACAGGAAGAAGAGCCACAGGATTGATGTCACCAATTTCAACCCAAAAGAAAGTGACCCAGCAGGATTCCCAGTACCTGGGCTCTGGGCCAATGCTCCCTCCTCAAAGAGCATCACCAGGCCTTGGGTTTTCACCTTCCTCATTCTTGGGAATTAATTCACAGAATGTACTTACTAGAATTTTTAAATCTGGAGAGTTGGGTCATCTAATCCCATCTCCCCTAGTCACTCTGCCTATCAGTGATGTGTCTAAAATAGTCTTCAGTCCCTCCCATGACAAGATGGTTCTCCCCAGTCAAACCCCAGCAGGTTCCCCCGCCTTAAAGGTGCTTGCATGTTCAGTCGCTCAGTCACGTCTGACTCTTTGTGACCCTATGGACCATGGGATTCTCCAGGCAAGAACACTGGAGCGGGTTGCCATTTCCTCCTCCAGGGGAACTTCCCAACCCAGGGATCAAACCCACGTCTCCTGCACTGGCAGGCAGACTTTTTACCACTGAGCCAACTGGGAAGCCCATCTTCAAAGGTGAACAGCTATGAATGTGTCGACTGGGTGGCATGGGATTACTAAGCAAGGCACTGCCCTGGGATAGAAGAGGAGCAATCACAGATATGCACGAAGGGCAGAGGTGTTCCGTCTCCTGAGGGCAGCACCCTGCTGGCATCTGAGAACAGGAACAAGGGCATCCGACGTGAAGCACCAGTTGAGTGCCACTAACAATATACATTATCAAGGGTCAGAAAGGCCTGCCCAGGCTGGGATGACCGGAGAACAATGTGGTCTCAGCGTTCCCACAAGTGGTGCGCTGGCCACCACTCTCCGCAGCTTGAATTCTAAGAGGACATTTAATCTCTTAACTGTTTGCCCACCTGATGCGAAGAATTGACTCATTTGAAAATACCCCGATGCTGGGAAAGACTGAGGGCAGGAGGAAAAGTGGACTACAGAGGATGAGATGGTTGGATGGCATCACCGACTCAACGGACATTGAGTTTAAGTAAACTCTGGGAATTGGCAACGGACAGGGAGGCCTGGCATGCTGCAGTCCATGGGGTCACAAAGAGTCAGACACGACTGAGCGACTGAACTGAACTGAATCTCTTAGAACTCTCATCCAGTCTGCCCTTTATCCCTCCGAATGTTCCTGAGTTGCTCCCTGAAACGAAAACTCATTACTACTTCAGAGCATCAGTGGACCCTGTGGAATTCACCCCAGAGACCTCTCATGGAATCTCTGAGACAAAAGAGAGACACACAACACGCTCAGACATTAGCCGTGTCTCATCTCCCAGAGGACTTCCTTCCTGGGTGTTAGGGTCCAAGTGTCGTCATGACAACTGTAAGACAGGATCGGCCCAGGTCTCAGGCAGGGGCCATCATAGTCTCTGTCCCTCTTTTCTCTTCCCCTTCACTGTGGTTTGCGTCGATATCCGTAGGTACGTTTGTGGATTCTGAGAGTTATTCAGCGTAGGAAGATGCTTCAACCCTCCCAGTCTATTAGAAAATAATCAAAAGAAACTGTTGGGTAGGGTAGTGAAGTGAAGTCAAAGTCGCTCAGTTGCGTCCAACTCTTTTCAACCCCATGGACTATACAGTCCGTGGAATTCTGCAGGCCAGAATACTGGAGTGGGTAGCCTTTCCCTTCTCCAGGGGATCTTCCCAACCCAGGGATCGAACCCAGGTCTCCCACATTGCAGGCCGAGTCTTTACCAGCTGAGCCACCAGGGAAGCCCATAGGGAACGGTATTAAAGGCAGCAGGGCCGAGGGATGGTTAGAAAGATAACGTGGTGGCTTTCCGTGACACAAAGGAGTCAGGGAGTCAGACGCGCTGGGAAAGCCAGGCTGCCACCTAGACATCTCCACTAGGGAGCACAGCCCAGATAAAAGACAGTCACACGTCCCAACTCTTACTACACAGGGAAACAATGCGGACTGCACCAGCTTCAAAGTGCATCCAGCAGGCCAAGTCCCCGGACAAATCTGGTGGCTCCCCTTGTCAACCTTCCCTGGTGGCTCAGATGGTAAAGCATCTGCCAGCAATGCAGGAGACCCAGGTTTGACACCTGGGTTGGGAAGATCCCCTGGAGAAGGAAATGGCAACCCACTCCAGTACCCTTGGCTGGAAAATCCCAGGAACAGAGGAGCCTGGTAGGTCTATGGGGTCGCAAAGAGTCCGACACAACTGAGCGACTTCACTCACTTGTCAATCTTACAATTCTAGGTACATCAGTGTAAAAACATTCAGAACTTAACACTCTCTGGCAGGTGGAAGTTGTTAGAAAGTACTAGATGACCTTATATTGCTACTGATCACATTGGATGCCATTATTTATCGTTACAGCAATTCCAGCTCCTTTAATAAGTCTTTATAGCCTGTGCCTTAGAGCCGAGCAGAGTTACTTGTCCATAGGAGACCTGAGTGAGGGAGTGAAAGTCACTCAGCCGTGTCCAGTTCTTTGCGACCCCATGGACTGTGCCCCACCAGGCTCCTCTGTCCATGGAATTCTCCAGGCAAGAACACTGGAGTGGGTTGCCATTTCCATCTCAGGGGACTTCCCTGAGTTAACTATTTAATCACTGACTTTATGAATGAAGGCTGTAGCCAGGCTGGATCTATGAATGCAGCTCACTGAATGTGTGTAGGTGTTTGAAACTCTGGGTTCACAGTTCAGCACACAATGCAACACAGTGACTCGTGTCTGCCCACATCTCAGCTCCAGGCCAGTGTTGGAGGCTGTGTGAATTCTTTCACCTACTGAAAAGGAATCGTGTTGGTATGTAGGCATACCACATGTCGTGGGTTGAACTGTGTTCTCCAGAAAGATATGTTGGGTCCTAACACCCAGGACCCGTGGATGGGATTTAGAAACAGGTTTTTGCAGATAGAATCACATTAAGATGGAATCATGCTTGACTAGGGTTGGCCTTGATTCCATATGACCAATATCCTCACAAGACGACACACAGGGAGAATGCCACGTGACAAGAGAGACAGATGGAGTGATGCATACACAAGCCAGGAAACACCAAGGATTTTGGAAATCTCCAGAAGCTAAGGAAAGGAAGGATTCTTCCCTAGAGCCTTCAGAAAGAGTGCCACCTTGCCCTGCAGACTTCAGACTTCTAGTCTCCAGATCTATGGAAGAATAAACTTCTGTTGTTTAAAGGGCCATGCAGATTGTGGCCCCTTGTCCCGGCAGCCCTAGGAAATGAGTGTATCTACCATGTAAAAGACCCTGATGCTGGGAAAGATTGAAGGCAGGAGGAGAAGGAGACGACAGAGGATGAGATGGTTGCATGCCATCACCAGATCAATAGACATACGTTTGAGCAAGCTCCAGGAGATGGTGACAGACAGGGAGGCCTGGTGTGCTGCAGTTCACGAGGTCGCAAAGAACTGGGCACCCCTTAGTGACAAAACAACAACAACCATGTAAATAAAGTTCTTCACGCTCACCACAGGTGGGGCTTCCAACACAAGCCAGCACTCCTCAAAACCCACTGGTTCAGGTGAGAGGGACGCACACACCCGCCCCACACCCACCAGCCTACACACCAGGCTGGCGTCAGGTCAACACATCCTCTGTCGCCCCCAAAAAGCAGAAGCAGTGAGAGACTTTATTTTCTTGGGCTCCAAAATCACTGCAGATGGTGACTGCAGCCACGGAACTCAAAGACACTTGCTCCTTGGAAGAAAAGTGTGACCAACCTAGACAGCATATTACACAGCAGAGACATCACTTTGCTGGCAAAGGTCCATACAGTCGAAGCCATGGGTTTCCCAGTAGTGCTGTGTGGATGCGAGAGCTGGGCTATAAAGAAGGCTGCTGCTGCTGCTGCTGCTAAGTCACTTCAGTCGTGTCCGACTCTGTGTGACCCCATAGATGGCAGCCCACCAGGCTCCCCCATCCCTGGGATTCTCCAGGCAAGAATACTGGAGTGGGTTGCCATTTCCTTCTCCAATGCATGAAAGAGAAAAGTGAAAGTGAAGTCGCTCAGTCTGTCCGACTGTTAGCGACCCCATGGACTGCAGCCCACCAGGCTACTCCGTCCATTGGATTTTCCAGGCAAGAGTACTGGGGTGGGGTGCCATTGCCTTCCCCAATAAAGAAGGCTGAGCACCGAAGAACTGATGCTTTCAAACTGGGGTGCTGGAGAAGACTCCTGAGAGTCCCTTAGACGGCAAGGAGATCAAACTAGTCTATCCTAAAGGAAATCAGTCCTGAATATTCACTGGAAGTGAAATGAAGTGAAGCGAAGTCACGCAGTTGTGTCCGACTCTTTGCGACCCCATAGACTGTAGCCTACCAGGCTCCTCAGTCCATGGGATTTTCCATGCAAGAGTACTGGAGTGGGGTGCCATTTGGACTAGTAAATGAGTATACCTACCATGTAAAAGACCCTGATGCTGGGAAAGATTGAAGGCAGGAGGAGAAGGGGGCGACAGAGGATGAGATGGTTGGATGGCATCACCAGCTCAATGGATATGAGTTTGAGCAAAGTACGGGAGATGGTGAAGGACAGGGAAGCCAGATGTGCTGCAGTCCATGGGGTCGCAGAGTCGGACATGACTGAGCGGCTGAACAACAAACAACAAATGTCATATGTAATTACTACCAAAGAAAGCACATTCGATCATTCGGTGAATATTCACCAAGCACCCCCTATTTCCAGACAGCATTCCAGGCAATGGGGAGACTTCAGTGAACAAAACTGACCTAACATCATATGATCACAGAGCTTTGGTTCCAGAGGAAGAAGACAGGCAATTACCATGCACACACTCTCAGGTAGAGACAGAGGTTATGGAGAAAAATAAAGCTGGGATAAGAAGCAGTGCAGGGTAGGGGTAAGATGACACTGTTAAATGGTGGGGCGTGGTCAGGTGAGACCTCATGAGAAGATGATATCCCATAAAGAACCTGAAGACAATGAGGGATATCCCATACGTGTTTATGGACAGCTGTTCAGGCCAATGGAACAGCAAGTGCAAAGGCCCTGGGGCTGGGGGTTACCTAGCACACAAGGAACCAGCAAGGAGGCTTGGGGATGGATGCTGAAGGTGAGGGACGGCCTGGTGTGGAAGATGATTATGTGTAGCCTCAAACACTTGCTCAGAATTGGTGTTCTATCTGAGAGAGACAGAAGGTCATGTGACTTCATGCATCATGAGAACCACTGTGCTGGGGGGCGGTGAAAACGGAGTGTAGGGAGAGAGGGCAGGAGCAGGGGAACCAGTGAGAAGGTCACTGCAGTAATCCGGGTACGATGGCATGGACCAGGTGGGCGTGACCCTTCCCTGCCACACCAGACTCCTCACCGAGTATCCAAGTACACACAGAAAGTATGGGCAAACTAACTGCTGTGATCTCAAGCAGAAAGGGCTAACACATACACTTTTTAAAAACAGGCTTTTGCCAATCTCAAAAGGTTGTATGTACAAGTCCATTGATATGATGTGACTTTTTTTTTTTTTTTTTTTTTGGTCATGCCACACAGTATGCACACAGTTAGGAATTGTAGTGGACTGGACCCTCTCCGCCACTCCCTGCATTGGAAGCATGGAGCCTTCATTACTGGACTGTCAGGAAAGTCCCTGATATGACATTTTTGAAACGACAAAATTACAAAGATGGAGAATGGATTGGTGGTTGCCAAGAAGGGGGTAAGAAGGGAAGTGGGCGTGGCTGCCAAAGAGGAGTGGGAGGGGGCCTTCTGATGGAACATTCTGTATCTCAACTATGATAGTCACACAGGCTACACGTCTGGTGAAATTACACACACACACAGAAGCGCATGATGCTGGTGTGCGCTGGATAAAGTCGACACATGGCACCAACGTCAGCTGCACACCCAGGGAAGTGTGCTGTGGCCTTGCAAGATGGTACCTGGGGGAGAAATTGGGGGACGGTCACCAACTCTCTGCATCACTCCTTACAATTGCAAAGAGGATCTACAACTTCCTGAAAATAAAAACTTCCAAAAACCATTAAAAAAAAAAGAATCTTTTACACCTATAATGTCGTCCAAAGCCTAATTGTAATCTGCCATAAAGCACAAGAAAAACAAACAGAATGAAGCATTAAGCATAGATTGCATGTAAGATATGAGTTTATGAAATATAGGTGAAACTCACAGCTTGTTTTAATCACATACTATGAGTGAACAAGAAGTAGATTGTGAGAAAAATGCGACTTCATAAGATTTATTAAGAATAACAGGTTATTTCCCTTTAAAACATGCTGCAGATGGGACATATGAACAAGATGAAATAGGAGTAGCACTTACAGACAGATAAGGATGGAAAGTCATTAGGTATGAACACGCAAACTCTGAACTGACAGTCGCCCCCTAAATCGACCACCCATTGGTGACACCATACGGTCCCATACCGTCCCATTCAGCCCTGACATTTTCTCCTAGGGCAACAATCCCTTAAAGCGAGCACAATAAGCCTCCCAAGGCCTTGGGTTTTCACCTTCCTCATTCTTGGGAATTAATTCACAGAATGTACTTACTAGAATTTTTAAATCTGGAGAGTTGGGTCATCTAATCCCATCTCCCCTAGTCACTCTGCCTATCAGTGATGTGTCTAAAATAGTCTTCAGTCCCTCCCATGACAAGATGGTTCTCCCCAGTCAAACCCCAGCAGGTTCCCCCGCCTTAAAGGTGCTTGCATGTTCAGTCGCTCAGTCACGTCTGACTCTTTGTGACCCTATGGACCATGGGATTCTCCAGGCAAGAACACTGGAGCGGGTTGCCATTTCCTCCTCCAGGGGAACTTCCCAACCCAGGGATCAAACCCACGTCTCCTGCACTGGCAGGCAGACTTTTTACCACTGAGCCAACTGGGAAGCCCATCTTCAAAGGTGAACAGCTATGAATGTGTCGACTGGGTGGCATGGGATTACTAAGCAAGGCACTGCCCTGGGATAGAAGAGGAGCAATCACAGATATGCACGAAGGGCAGAGGTGTTCAGTCTCCTGAGGGCAGCACCCTGCTGGCATCTGAGAACAGGAACAAGGGCATCCGACGTGAAGCACCAGTTGAGTGCAACTAACAATATACATTATCAAGGGTCAGAAAGGCCTGCCCAGGCTGGGATGACCGGAGAACAATGTGGTCTCAGCGTTCCCACAAGTGGTGCGCTGGCCACCACTCTCCGCAGCTTGAATTCTAAGAGGACATTTAATCTCTTAACTGTTTGCCCACCTGATGCGAAGAATTGACTCATTTGAAAATACCCCGATGCTGGGAAAGACTGAGGGCAGGAGGAAAAGTGGACTACAGAGGATGAGATGGTTGGATGGCATCACCGACTCAACGGACATTGAGTTTAAGTAAACTCTGGGAATTGGCAACGGACAGGGAGGCCTGGCATGCTGCAGTCCATGGGGTCACAAAGAGTCAGACACGACTGAGCGACTGAACTGAACTGAATCTCTTAGAACTCTCATCCAGTCTGCCCTTTATCCCTCCGAATGTTCCTGAGTTGCTCCCTGAAACGAAAACTCATTACTACTTCAGAGCATCAGTGGACCCTGTGGAATTCACCCCAGAGACCTCTCATGGAATCTCTGAGACAAAAGAGAGACACACAACACGCTCAGACATTAGCCGTGTCTCATCTCCCAGAGGACTTCCTTCCTGGGTGTTAGGGTCCAAGTGTCGTCATGACAACTGTAAGACAGGATCGGCCCAGGTCTCAGGCAGGGGCCATCATAGTCTCTGTCCCTCTTTTCTCTTCCCCTTCACTGTGGTTTGCGTCGATATCCGTAGGTAAGTTTGTGGATTCTGAGAGTTATTCAGCGTAGGAAGATGCTTCAACCCTCCCAGTCTATTAGAAAATAATCAAAAGAAACTGTTGGGTAGGGTAGTGAAGTGAAGTCAAAGTCGCTCAGTTGTGTCCAACTCTTTTCAACCCCATGGACTATACAGTCCGTGGAATTCTGCAGGCCAGAATACTGGAGTGGGTAGCCTTTCCCTTCTCCAGGGGATCTTCCCAACCCAGGGATCGAACCCAGGTCTCCCACATTGCAGGCCGAGTCTTTACCAGCTGAGCCACCAGGGAAGCCCATAGGGAACGGTATTAAAGGCAGCAGGGCCGAGGGATGGTTAGAAAGATAACGTGGTGGCTTTCCGTGACACAAAGGAGTCAGGGAGTCAGACGCGCTGGGAAAGCCAGGCTGCCACCTAGACATCTCCACTAGGGAGCACAGCCCAGATAAAAGACAGTCACACGTCCCAACTCTTACTACACAGGGAAACAATGCGGACTGCACCAGCTTCAAAGTGCATCCAGCAGGCCAAGTCCCCGGACAAATCTGGTGGCTCCCCTTGTCAACCTTCCCTGGTGGCTCAGATGGTAAAGCATCTGCCAGCAATGCAGGAGACCCAGGTTTGACACCTGGGTTGGGAAGATCCCCTGGAGAAGGAAATGGCAACCCACTCCAGTACCCTTGGCTGGAAAATCCCAGGAACAGAGGAGCCTGGTAGGTCTATGGGGTCGCAAAGAGTCCGACACAACTGAGCGACTTCACTCACTTGTCAATCTTACAATTCTAGGTACATCAGTGTAAAAACATTCAGAACTTAACACTCTCTGGCAGGTGGAAGTTGTTAGAAAGTACTAGATGACCTTATATTGCTACTGATCACATTGGATGCCATTATTTATCGTTACAGCAATTCCAGCTCCTTTAATAAGTCTTTATAGCCTGTGCCTTAGAGCCGAGCAGAGTTACTTGTCCATAGGAGACCTGAGTGAGGGAGTGAAAGTCACTCAGCCGTGTCCAGTTCTTTGCGACCCCATGGACTGTGCCCCACCAGGCTCCTCTGTCCATGGAATTCTCCAGGCAAGAACACTGGAGTGGGTTGCCATTTCCATCTCAGGGGACTTCCCTGAGTTAACTATTTAATCACTGACTTTATGAATGAAGGCTGTAGCCAGGCTGGATCTATGAATGCAGCTCACTGAATGTGTGTAGGTGTTTGAAACTCTGGGTTCACAGTTCAGCACACAATGCAACACAGTGACTCGTGTCTGCCCACATCTCAGCTCCAGGCCAGTGTTGGAGGCTGTGTGAATTCTTTCACCTACTGAAAAGGAATCGTGTTGGTATGTAGGCATACCACATGTCGTGGGTTGAACTGTGTTCTCCAGAAAGATATGTTGGGTCCTAACACCCAGGACCCGTGGATGGGATTTAGAAACAGGTTTTTGCAGATAGAATCACATTAAGATGGAATCATGCTTGACTAGGGTTGGCCTTGATTCCATATGACCAATATCCTCACAAGACGACACACAGGGAGAATGCCACGTGACAAGAGAGACAGATGGAGTGATGCATACACAAGCCAGGAAACACCAAGGATTTTGGAAATCTCCAGAAGCTAAGGAAAGGAAGGATTCTTCCCTAGAGCCTTCAGAAAGAGTGCCACCTTGCCCTGCAGACTTCAGACTTCTAGTCTCCAGATCTATGGAAGAATAAACTTCTGTTGTTTAAAGGGCCATGCAGATTGTGGCCCCTTGTCCCGGCAGCCCTAGGAAATGAGTGTATCTACCATGTAAAAGACCCTGATGCTGGGAAAGATTGAAGGCAGGAGGAGAAGGAGACGACAGAGGATGAGATGGTTGCATGCCATCACCAGATCAATAGACATACGTTTGAGCAAGCTCCAGGAGATGGTGACAGACAGGGAGGCCTGGTGTGCTGCAGTTCACGAGGTCGCAAAGAACTGGGCACCCCTTAGTGACAAAACAACAACAACCATGTAAATAAAGTTCTTCACGCTCACCACAGGTGGGGCTTCCAACACAAGCCAGCACTCCTCAAAACCCACTGGTTCAGGTGAGAGGGACGCACACACCTGCCCCACACCCACCAGCCTACACACCAAGCTGGCGTCAGGTCAACACATCCTCTGTCGCCCCCAAAAAGCAGAAGCAGTGAGAGACTTTATTTTCTTGGGCTCCAAAATCACTGCAGATGGTGACTGCAGCCACGGAACTCAAAGACACTTGCTCCTTGGAAGAAAAGTGTGACCAACCTAGACAGCATATTACACAGCAGAGACATCACTTTGCTGGCAAAGGTCCATACAGTCGAAGCCATGGGTTTCCCAGTAGTGCTGTGTGGATGCGAGAGCTGGGCTATAAAGAAGGCTGCTGCTGCTGCTGCTGCTAAGTCACTTCAGTCGTGTCCGACTCTGTGTGACCCCATAGATGGCAGCCCACCAGGCTCCCCCATCCCTGGGATTCTCCAGGCAAGAATACTGGAGTGGGTTGCCATTTCCTTCTCCAATGCATGAAAGAGAAAAGTGAAAGTGAAGTCGCTCAGTCTGTCCGACTGTTAGCGACCCCATGGACTGCAGCCCACCAGGCTACTCCGTCCATTGGATTTTCCAGGCAAGAGTACTGGGGTGGGGTGCCATTGCCTTCCCCG
>SJYX01019129.1:394500-412629 GCA_006410675.1 Oreotragus oreotragus | reverse complement strand
TCTGTTCATTCTATTGTTGCAATTGTCCTGAAGGACTTTATTATTTTTTCAGATAATTTCTTAAGCTCCTAGTTGTTGCTCTATTTTGTTTATCAAAGCAAAACAAAGCGATGTCACTCCTGGGCTAAGCAGATCATCAGCTATTTAATTATGATCCCTTAGTAGCCTGCCTCCAAGTTATTTCTATGGTTTATGCCTCGTTATGCAAATCAGTCTGTGTCCACACACACCATCTCTGGTTCTAGTTAGTTTTTTAAATAACCATGCATTCAAAGAGTTCAGCACTCTCTGTACACATTGTCATGGCATTCTTATGCAGCAAAGTAGATTAAAATGCTCTTCTGTGTCGTGTGGAGAAATAGAAACCAAGCTCAAATGCCATCCAGGGCCAACTCCAGGAGGGTGTTGACAGCGTGTGTCTCAGACTGTCGTTCGACATCAAATCTTGTTCTGGCTTCGGTTGGCTCGTGGCTCTTTTGTTCCTTTTTAAGCCATACATTTGAGTGTGTATCTTCACTGTGACATTGTACAATACCCATTACACAATGGTGATGTGCACACGATGTTTAAAAGACTCAATACAGAAATAGAATGAAGGAGAAGGCGTACTCATGCCCATTTGGGGTGATGCGGGGAGAGCATTCATTCAAGCACAACAGACCTGGAGGAAAATATCAGCCTCTTGGTTTCCATAATCAAAGGGGAAAAGGGGAAAGAGAAAAGCAAAGTAAAATAATGCTTCCCCCAGTTTTCTGGAGCAGTGACCATTTTGTTCCACATCCCACAATAACCTCAGAGGCACCACTCTGATTTTACAGAGAGAAAATCGAGGCCCTGAGAAGGCGTGTGTCTTGTCCACCCGACTAGTGACCCATAATAGTGAGAGCCCAGCCCGCACATCTGACCCCAAGTGAATGTCTTTGCCATGACACCAAGGCATTACTGTGGCATCTCCATGACATCCATCAGATTCTCATCAGGACCAGTCAGGACCAGATTCTCATCAGGCAGAGAGTGCAAATAAAAATACGTTTGCCTGTTCCGTGTCCACTACATTTATCAGACATACCTCCTTGTCATCCAAAAGGCGAGCGATCCTTCTGAGCCAGCACGTACCAAGACCTGACTACTACATCATTCATCTTCCGGAGTTTGGAAGGTGCTCCTTAAACACACCATTGTGAATCCATCAATGCCTGAAGCTCGCTTCCTCTGCACAGAATTTCTGACTTGTTCCCTCTGCAAGGCAGTGTCTATGCAAGTTCTTCGTACAGATATCCCAGAACTTCATGAAACATTAAGGATTAAGACATCAGATATCTGGCCTAGCATAGAAACTGTTAAATATTCTAACTGAGAATGTTTCTGTTGCCATGATAGACAAGTCAACAGACCTATATCATGGGGTTGCAAGTCACACTTACTCCAATGGAAGCAACTAGATATTCCAATTCTGTCCTCTGTCTCTTGTCAACGGGCTTAGGGCTTGGGCTATATTGAGGGCAATCGTTCATTAATGTATTCCTTTGTTGTTGTTCAGTCACTAAGACATGTCCAACTCTTTGGGACCCCATGGACTGCAGCACGCCAGGCTCCCCTGTCCTTCACTGTCTCCCAGAGTTTGCTTGGATTCATGTCCTTTGAGTTGGTGATGCCATCCAGCCATCTCATCCTCTGCCACCCCCTTCTCCTTGTGCCATCAGTCTTCACCAGCATCACGGTCTTTTCCAGTTAGCCGGCTCTTAGCGTCAAGTGGCCGAAGTATCAGAGCTTCAGCTGCAGCATCAGTCCTTCCAATGACTATTCAGGGTTGATTTCCTTTAGGATTGACTTGTTGGATCTCCTTGCAGTCCAAGGGACTCTCAAGAGTATTCTCCAGCACCACAGTTCATAAGCATCAGTTCTTCAATGTGTATTCCTTTATAAGACCTTTATGGAACAGATATTTTTGTGTTGAGTGATGTGTTAGGGTCTGGAGATACAAATGTGGCTGAGACTCAGGCAGCCCTTGCCTCAAAGAGCTTATGCTCCAGGTCAGAGACAGGTTACAATCCAGAGGGCCGTGATCTTAGACCACAAAGCTCACAGGAGTTGTTCTCAGGGTTGCCTCTCTCTGTGCTGTGCTTATTCGCTCAGTCATGTTTGACTCTTTGTGACCCCATGGACTGTACCCTGCCAGGCTCCTCTGTCCATGGGATTCTCCAGGCAAGAATACTGGAGTGGGTTGCTATGCCCTCCTCCAGGAGATCTTCCCGATCCAGGGATTGAACCCAGGTCTCCCTCATTGCAGGAGGATTCTTTACTATCTGAGCCACCAGGAGAGCCCTGACTCTCTGTACCCTTACCTTATTTTCTCTTCTCCCCAGTGCTTTAAACCCTGTGTGTGCATTCCGTAGGCAGACATCAGGTGCGTCCACTCTAATTCTGTGTGATTGAAGGAGCCCGGTTGTGGGGAGGTGTTAATAAATTGGGGTGAAACAAGGGCTCAAAAAGTATGGTCTTCAAGTTGCAGTTGGCAGTTTCAGAAGGTGGCCCAGGACATGTGCTAAGAAAACATATCTGGCCACCTTCCACTTGCCTTTGCCTGACCCCACGTCATATCCATGTCTGAATGGTTACCCAAAGATATTTCAGGCTTTGTATTTTGTATTTCTGCTTTTTTTTTTTTTTTTGTCTACTTTTCAGAAAGATTGCATTCCATTTATTCCAAATGCTAGTGGCTTAAAGCAACACTCATAGAGTGTTCTTCATAGTGTCTGTGGGTAAGGAATCTGGAAGCAGCTTGGTGGGGCAAACACATCCTCTGGCAGGTGGACTGAGGACCACACCTCTCACGATCTACCCCCTGTCTTGGCTCTGATACCCACTAGATGTGGATGTTGCTACCAGACGAGGGCTCATTCATCCATTCAAGCCTGAATTATCCATTCAAGATTGAAAATGTCAAGTTGTTTAGACTGTGATGTGTGTAAGGGATTAAGCGATACAGTTTCCAAGGCAGGACACAGGTGGTAATCGAAGGATGTAAAGGCAGCACTGGGGCGTTCGGATTCTCTCTGAAGGCCAGGGGAAGGCGCTAGACAGAAAGTGCACCAGCTGATCGTTACACAGTCACTGTGCGGCACAAGAAAGATAACCCAGGGGCGGCACTGTCAAAACCATGGCAAGCAATACAGTCCTAAGGGGTTCACACTATATAATCAGAATTGCACTCAAGAAAGATGAATTGGGCAAATGGATTGGATGGGGAGGGACTCAAGGCAGAGTGGCAGCAAGGAGGCTACTGACATAATCTAGGAGAGAAAGCATAAGGGCCTGGATGAGGGTTTCAGGAAAGAGGTAAGTGCATAAGAGGATACTGTGAGAATTAACAGGGTGTGATATAGGGGGGATGGATAGGAAGCTTTTACAGGGCCCCAAGATTAATCTTTGGGCTTACTGAAAGGCTGAGATTAAATCCAAGTGCCCCCAACCATTACAGCAGCTTGTAGTTAGAGATATCTTCTATCTCTACAAAACAAATACAAAACCTCTCCAAACAAAAGTGCACCCCAAACACCATGAGAAAAGTCGGCAGAAACAAGACTTAGGCTCCCTAGTACTTTAGATGTTAGATTATTAGATCCAAAATGCTAAATGATTGCACATGATATATTTGCTGCTGCTGCTGCTAAGTCACTTCAGTCGTGTCCGACTCTGTGTGACCCCATAGACGGCAGCCCACCAGGCTCCCCCATCCCTGGGATTCTCCAGGCAAGAATACTGGAGTGGGTTGCCATTTCCTTCTCCAGTGCATGAAAGAGAAAAGTGAAAGTGAAGTCGCTCAGTCTGTCCGACTGTTAGCGACCCCATGGACTGCAGCCCACCAGGCTACTCCATCCATGGGATTTTCCAGGCAAGAGTACTGGGGTGGGGTGCCATTGCCTTCCCCGATGATATATTTAAAGAAGTAAAAATAAAATAAAAAATAAATGATGATGTGATCAAGAGCCAAAACAATCATAAATGAAAGATCCTACCATGGATAATAAAAGCTGAGTGGATAGTTAAAGAGCAGATTAGAAATAGTAGAAGAGACAATTAGAGAACTAGAAGACTGGTCAGGAGAAGTTACCAGGATTGCAGCACAATGATACAAAGAGAGAGAGCATACTAAGAAAGAGAATACCTACAAGGGCTAACTTGAGGAGCAGTCTTAACAACAGGAGCCTGAAGATGAGGGGATAACGTCTCTAGGCTTTGAGAGAAAATGACCTCAATGACCTCAAGTCTAGAATTATGTGCCTAGCAAAATTATCTTTCAAGGATCAAATAAAGGCATTTTCAGACAAATAAAAAGGAAAGAAGTCACAAATAAAGAGTAAATAGGAGTTAGAAAAAGAAGACACCATTGCATGAACAGCAAATATTGAAAGCAAAAGAAAATATTATGAGTTATATCTGTTCATCATAATTACTTGATCTACTCATAAATATAATGATAATAAATTTGAAAACTTACATGAAATAGATTCCTGGAAAACTATCTTACTAAACTTGACTCAAGAAGAAAGAGAAGGTCCAAATGGTCCTACTGAAACAATTATTAGAGGAATTTTGTCAGTTGTTTAAAATCTTCCTGTAAAGAAAATAGCAAGGTCAGCCAATTTTATGAGCAAATTCTACATAACTTTCAAAGAAAAGTTGTTCCTATCTTCTAGATATAAAATGAGGAGCTGCTCCTCCAGGAGAATTCCATGAGGTTAATATAACCTTAATGCCAAAACTAGACAAAAATTACATGATAAGAGAAAATTAAAGACATTATAATTGATAAACATTGATACAAAAATCCTAAGAAACATTAAATACCAAATCTGGTCTAGCATAAAAACAAAAATATATCTTGTCCAAATATGCTCCATCCCAGAGATTCAGGGGGAGGTTTAACATTAGGATAAATGTTCTTGTTGTTCAGTTGCTATATCGTGTCTGACTCTTTCCATCCCCATGCACCCCACCAGGCTCCTCCATCCTTCACTATCTTCCAGACAAATATAACCTATCACTTTACCAGATTAGAGGAGAAAGAACATATGCTCTTCTTATCTGACTCAGAAAAAAAGTATTAGATAAAACTTAATATCCCTTCATGTATTAAAAAGTCTTAAGAAACTCAAAACACAAGGCAGAGTCCATAAACTGATGAACAGTATCTATAAAGATCCTCTCAGAGTTACTCAGTTCTCCTGGGTCTCTCCCACAAATACATGCCATTAAATTTTTACCTGATTTCCTCTTTTTATAAAAAAAAAAAGAAAAAAGAAAAACTCCACACAGCAAACACCTTCCTTGATTATGAAATATGAGAAGCATGGGGTTTCCATCTCATAAGCTCTCTATACAGGCAGACTTGGCAACTAATCTTTATCTATTTCAGGCACTTGGCAATTCCTCCACTGTCAGTCGCACTGCTTGTCATGTGAAAGGCAGTCTTCTCCCGGTATCTTAGTAACAAGACAACACAACTTCATCGCGCAAGTGATCCTCCTTTCTAAGATCCTATATAACACACGCTGGTCATCAGTTTAATTGTGCTTTGTATATTCACATACAATTACCATATTGGCTGTCAAATATTTTGAACAGCACTCCAGCTCCTACGCAAAACCTTGCAAAGCGCCTGTGCCAGCATTGTAATTCTCCCTCCTCTGGACATTTTCCATTATTCTCTAAATTTCAACAAAAGTAAGTAGAGAGAGGAGAGGAGATAAAGTCAAATGTGCTTTTCCCCTATTCACACTGCAGAATGTTTCAAGAAGTTGATGGTGGGCATAACTTCAATTTCTCCATACTCTCCCTGGTACATCCAATTCCTGGTAGTTAAGGTCTCAGTACTGTTCAATTTTATTTATGGTTCCCATTATCCAGAAATCACCTGGGGCAATGAACCCCATGTGTACTGCTTTTAGTGATGGTATTTGCCCACATGGAGGATCTGATTTTTTTTTCAAATGCCTTCAAATTCATATGCCTTCTGCTTCTACAGACAGTTTTCTTAATATACGTTTAAAATAAGAATAAAGTAATTGGCAAACATGACGTGAATTAGAGGAACTTTTTGTATAATACTTGCCTGTTCTTTTTGCTGACACTTGACGATTATGTCATTGTTTACAGTTGCTAAGGTGACCATGTGAGAATATTCAGTTTGGGAATACTTCAAGTCCAAGTTTGTGGTTCATATCCTTTGTGAATCACTCCACTTAAAAATAAATTAATTGGACCCTGGGCCATTTCATCAGCTATACTTCTGGCAAGATAATACAAGCCTGTCGCGTTCTAGAAATAATAAATAAGTTATTTATTGGCCAACCCACTGGAGAAAGTGACATTTCACTTGCTCATTTGGAAATAAAGTCACTCTATCAGGAAATCAAAGTGGCATTGTGTCAGAAAAACTGAGTAACACCACACAACTGTTCAAAGAAAATCAAAATGAAGCCCCAAAGCTCCAACTGTTGGTGGAAGTTTAAACTGTTACTTCAGCTTGGAGAGCGACTAGCGGCATTTGTCGAAATATTAAATACATATATTCTTTCTATTATTGACAAACAAGAAAGACGTTCAGGCTAGATCTGAAGGAAAAACCATACAATGTGGCGTTAGAATAGGATTAATGACAAGTTCTCGCTTTTGAACCGCGGTGCCGGAGAAGACTCTCGAGAGGCCCTCGGACTGCAAGGAGCTCCAACCAGTCCATCCTGAAGGAGATCAACCCTGAACAGTCAATAGAAAGACTGATGCTGAAGCTGAAACTCCAATACTTTGGTCACCTGATGTGAAGAGCTGACTTATTGGAAAAGACCCTGATGCTGGGCAAGACTGAAGGCAGGAGGAGAAGGGGGTGGCAGAGGATGAGATGGTTGGATGGTATCACCGACTCAGTGGATACGAGTTTGAGCAAGCTCTGGGAGTTGGTTACGGACAGGGAAGCCTGGCGTGCCCCAGTCTTTGAGGTCACAAAGAGTCGGACACAAGTGAGGGACTGGAAAACAACAAAAATGGGACGGTAGAGCCTTAGGGCAGAAACATTTAGCCAGATTCTTTAAGGTACCCCTTTGGGCACAGATCATCCTCAACCGTTTTCCATTTTTTGTGTTTCCCAGGAGGCAGCACCTGATTGGCTTGGTTGGGTCACATGACTCCACCTCCCCACAAGAGGACAGGATACCAAGCTTCTTCCCTAGACAGGGCAGGCACAGCCCACACTGTATTTGCTTTTAAATAACAGCAGAAGACAAACATTTGAGGTGTTTTCTTAATACGTCTTCATTTCCCCAAAGGAAAACAGGGGTGCTATTATCAGAAAGAAAGAGAAGGAAGGCTTCAGTTCAGTTCAGTCGCTCAGCCATGTCCGACTCTTTGCAACCCCATGGACTGCAATGCAGCATGCCAGGCCTCCCTGTCCATCACCAACTCCCGGAGCTTACCCAAACTCATATCCATTGCATCGGTGATGCCATCCAACCATCTCATCCTCTGTCGTCCCCTTCTCCTCCCGCCTTCAGTGAATGAAAGGTCAGAAGATCAAAACACACGAGATCAACCTGTGTGCCGTGACAGCAGCTCCATGTCAGTCATCCGTCCAGAGAATCTACTCGTAGGTGTCACAGAGGTGGTAAACAATATTTTTGTAATACTATTCTTAATAGTAATTAATACAAATAATAGGAATAAAAGACTGGTTCAAGATTGTAAATCCAGACACCAGAATTCCAGGCACCAAAGAAAATCAATGGATTGAAACAAGACTGACACAGGGTAATGTCTCACACATGCTGGTAAGTGATAGAGGATATTTCAGAAGAGTGTGGAAAGTATACTAATGGTGATGTAAAAAAAAAATGTTAAGATGTATATGGAACAGGGAAGCCTCACAAGATTTGATAAGAAGATGACTTTATTTTTGTCTTCCACTGTTTCTTTAAAATGTCTGCAGTGAGATCAGGTCTTCTGTCTCAGGGGGAAAGCTCAGGCAGGGTTATGACTTCCGTGAACTCTGAGTCCCTGCCTCTGAGTGTGTGCCTGTCTGTCCGTCTCTCTGTGCATATTTCTTTCTCTCTCTCACACACACACACACGAGTGAGTGAAGTCTCTCAGTCATGTCCAACTCTTTGTGACCCCATGGACTGTAGCCTGCCAGGCTCCTCTGTCCGTGGGATTTCCCAACCAGAACACCCCTCCAGGGATCTTCCTGACCCAGGGATCAAACCCACCTCTCCCGCAGCTTTTGCACTGGCCAGCAGGTTCTTTACCACTGAGCCACCTGAAAAGTCCATGTATATATATAAAGTTGTTTAAAACAATGTGGAAGGACACAGTCTGTATCCACCAGGGGCCTGGCATTAGAAGAGAATTTGTCTGAACAGGCTACTTATAAAAGGGAGGGAAGAATTTGGGGAAAGAATGGGGTTTAACGCAGGGCCAACAAGAGCAAGGAACCATGGAGCCCCAGGAACCTGGAGAAGGTGGCTTTTGGGGAAGTCAACTTCTGGCATTTGGTGGAGATGCAACCAACCCACAGTGACCCACAGGGAGGAGCCGGGGAGGAGTAAAAACCATGCCATCAGTACCTCCCACCCTCCAGGCTCCTCCTGGTGCCTCCAGTCAAAGGCTGGAGAGTAAAGCAGTGGTCCCCACCTCCAGGATCTAGTGCCTGAGGTAGAGCTGACATAATAATAATAAAAGTCAAGTGCACAGTAAGTGGAATGTGCTTGAGTCATCCTGATACCATCCCTCCCTCACCCAGTCCATGGAGAAACTGTCTTCCATGAAGCTGGTCCCTGGTGCTGAAAAGGTTGGGGATGGCTGCCCTACATTACTCAGTAAGTGCTCACCAGCATTTACAGCTAAGTAAATTTCAGTGACATGTAGAGCTAAGCATAGGCCATTCAGAGCGCTACACGGGAGTGTGGCAGAGATAGCTGAAACCCACCCCCTGCCATAGCAGAACAATGACCTCCAAAGATGTCTTCATCTCCTGAACCTGTGAATGTGACACCTTGCTGAGAGAAAACAGATCCTGCTGGTATGATTAACTAAGAATCTTGCGATGCGGGAACTATTCTGGATTAGTTACTTGGGCCCAATATGATTAAGAGGTCCTTAAAAATGGGAAAAGGAGGCAGAGACTCAGAGAATGATACATGCCAGGGGAAGCAGAGATCAGAGCGATGAGACCGCAAAGCAGGAAATGTGCACAGCCTCTAGAGACTGAGAAAGATTATCCCACTGGGCTTCCAGAAAGAGTGGACCTCTGCCAAAACCCTGATCCTCTGACCCCTGGGCCAGAGTGACTAGCTGAGTGACAAAGGGCCCAGACCATGGAGGGCCCCATACCTTCAAGGTCTGAAGCCCTGAAAATGGATACAGCTTCCAGTGTTGCGTCCTTGGCTTCCAACTTGCTCTTGGTTTGCAAGATTTTACACCCATCTTAAGTTCCCTGCTGCCTGCCTTCCAGACTTCAAGCTCTAGCATCACACATAGGCAACAGGTCCCAGAAAGATCATTGCGGTAGCTCCCAGGACTGCCTGTGGTCAAAGGTCCAGTCTCTATAACTGAGCCCTTACAATGTAGGTATCTATATATCTGTTCTGTGTACTCCTATATCTATAGATAGGCGTCCATAAGTATACAGACAGATGCTAGACAGACAGGGAGATATAGTTATCTCCCCTAGCGGGTCTGCTTCTCTGCTCAAACCCTGACTGACACAAAGGGCTTGTCAACAAGTCATTGTCAATATCACTGTTGACATTATCCATCATAAAAGCCTTGGTTCTCTCAGGTTGTGCTCTATATTAGCCAAAGTCCTTAAAAAGACTCATCTATTTCCTATTCTTAATAATTGGCAAGGCAAATAACATCCACCTTATACTACCAATAGGAAAAGAACTTCATAACAGAAGTCCCTTAAGGAACCAGTGTCTGACACACCCACCTTTCATCCATGAAGGAAAGACAAGGAGGAATAACTATCTGGGCAAACTGGTCCCTCATCCTTTTTTAAACCTTGAAGAGGTCACAGGGCCATCACAGCTCTGGGCCAGATCAGGAAGTCAGTAAGTAGGATGCCTTTATGTGCATAAGAACTAAATCCTTTGAATATTTTGCTGTGAAAGGGCTGACCTCCCTCTGCTTTGTTAGACAAAACTCTTGTGATCAGTTCTAACCAGGCTTGAAATGGGGATTACCTGGCCTTGGACAAGCTGAAAAGTGGAGCAAGTCCAAGCAAAGCACACCTCGAGGGTGTGATTTTTGCGCAGGATTTTTCCTACTTGTTGGTTTAACCAACTCTTTAAATCCCTGACGTTAAAGACAGACGTCAGATATCTTTATAGAGATATCTATAGATAGAAAGATAGACTTTGTAGAACACACACGCATTGCAGAGCCTCCTTGCAACCAAAGAAGTGTCATATGCTCAGCGTAACAGCTGCCCTCAGCAGCATCGATTGGGCGCTTGCCCCCGTACTGGTGCTGCATACGGATCTCAGTTCTTCTTTTCTGTAGGTCACCTGGATTTCTGTTTTGACGCCTCCTCCTATCAAGATGAAGGGTCATAATCTCAGTTAACTCCCCTCATTTCCCGAAGTTTAGGAAGCTCAGAGGCTGCACCATCTATAGGAAGAAGCCACCTGGCTGGTTCATCTAACCACACGAGGGCCCACTGAGTCGTCTCACGTCCCTGACACACCATCCTTGATACTAGTGGGTCTTCCTGTGAGTTCTGCGCCACGGTTTGGACGCAGGGACCACTTGGCTCCTCCAGCACTCCACAGGTGGGAGTGAAACAGGAGGGAAGCGGGCAGGCCACCGCCTTAAAAAGAATGACATAGCTGTAGGACATGACAAAAACTGGTTAGAACCAACTAGGTCCAGGATGGCAGAAGGTTTGACTTCTAATAGACCTTGAGCCTCATTGTAATACATCAGCTAAATGGCACTCTCCCCCAACCCCCAGTGCCATGGCAGTTCTGAGGCTGACTATAGAAGGCCAGTGGAGAAGCAAATGGCACCCCACCTCACTGCTCTTGCCTGGAGAACCCCTTGGACAGAGGAGCCTGGTGGGCTACAGTCCATGAGGTCCCAGAGGCGGACACGATTGAGCAGCTGACACACACATAGTAACCAAAAAGTGGGCAGTGGTCCCTTTCTGGAAATCCCTGCTCCTTTCCCAAGAGAGTTGGAATCATTTTCCCACTCATTAGCCTATAAAGTTACCCAGCACATAAAAACTAACCACGCCATGCTTCGGGCTCTCTCGCCTGAGATGGCCCACGCTGTCAGTGAAGTGTGTTTCTTGCTAAATAAATCTACTTCTTACCTATCACTTTGCCTCTCATTGAATTCCTTCTGTGACATCAAGAACCTGAGCTTAAGTCCAGACACCAGGTGTGTGAGAGCTCAATTAAAAGCCGGTGGTTCAACTCCCAATCTGGATTGCCTGCTTTCGGTAGGGGCAGATGGCAAACAGTGACTGGAGATGAAAGCAAAAGATGGGCGAATGCATCCTAAATTATATCCTGCCCCCAAGTCTTATGGAATTTTATTCTCTGTGTGTGTGTGTGTGTGTGTGTATGTGTACGCATGCTCAGTTGTATCTGACTCTCTGTGGCCCATGGAATTTTCCAGGCAGGAATGCTGGAGTGGGTTGCCATTTCCTGCTCCAGGGGATCTTACTGACCCAGGGAGCGAACTCATATCTCTTGCATCTCCTACATTTGCAGACAGATCCTTTACCCACTGTGCCACCTGGGAAGCCAGTACTTTACATGTCCCAAACAAGATTTTGATTCCCTCCAGGCCATCAGCCGTGCCTTATAACTCTACATGTCCTTACTGGTCAGCAGAGTACCAACCAATGCATTTTTAACTTTGACCATAATCCAGTGTAGATTACATATACTTAGGTATGACTGATGCTTTCACCATGCAGGGACCTGTGACTAGCAGAATACTCCAGGTGTGGGCCCCATGGTGAAGACTCGTGTGCAAGAAATGTGCTGCTTGTGAAAGTAGTGCTCCCAGGGCCAACTGGGAAGTGTGGAAGGCAAGATGGGGTGGGGGAGGGGTGGGCCAACAAAGGCTCAGTCCCAAGCCATCACACACAGAGGGTCGCTGCAGCCTGATCCCTCAGAGGAGCCTCGGAGGATAAATTACACCTCAGGGCGGTCCCACAGGAGCCAGGGAGCTGGGTCTGTGAGTATCAGGGCTAAGCTGCTCCCACAGCCAAGGGCAATCCTTTAAAAAGTGTCGGGAAGCCCACAGGCATGGAGGGAAAGGACCCAAGAGGATGTGAACAGAGCCTGGACACTGACCAGCGTAGCGCCCCCCACTGGCCTGACAGGGGGAGCGAAAACTTCTGAAGGCAAGTACCGACACTGAGGCGCTCCACGATTCAGTGGCTGTGAATGTAAGACAGAGGGAAGAGAAGAAACTGCTTAAAANGTTTAAAATAAGAATAAAGTAATTGGCAAACATGACGTGAATTAGAGGAACTTTTTGTATAATACTTGCCTGTTCTTTTTGCTGACACTTGACGATTATGTCATTGTTTACAGTTGCTAAGGTGACCATGTGAGAATATTCAGTTTGGGAATACTTCAAGTCCAAGTTTGTGGTTCATATCCTTTGTGAATCACTCCACTTAAAAATAAATTAATTGGACCCTGGGCCATTTCATCAGCTATACTTCTGGCAAGATAATACAAGCCTGTCGCGTTCTAGAAATAATAAATAAGTTATTTATTGGCCAACCCACTGGAGAAAGTGACATTTCACTTGCTCATTTGGAAATAAAGTCACTCTATCAGGAAATCAAAGTGGCATTGTGTCAGAAAAACTGAGTAACACCACACAACTGTTCAAAGAAAATCAAAATGAAGCCCCAAAGCTCCAACTGTTGGTGGAAGTTTAAACTGTTACTTCAGCTTGGAGAGCGACTAGCGGCATTTGTCGAAATATTAAATACATATATTCTTTCTATTATTGACAAACAAGAAAGACGTTCAGGCTAGATCTGAAGGAAAAACCATACAATGTGGCGTTAGAATAGGATTAATGACAAGTTCTCGCTTTTGAACCGCGGTGCCGGAGAAGACTCTCGAGAGGCCCTCGGACTGCAAGGAGCTCCAACCAGTCCATCCTGAAGGAGATCAACCCTGAACAGTCAATAGAAAGACTGATGCTGAAGCTGAAACTCCAATACTTTGGTCACCTGATGTGAAGAGCTGACTTATTGGAAAAGACCCTGATGCTGGGCAAGACTGAAGGCAGGAGGAGAAGGGGATGGCAGAGGATGAGATGGTTGGATGGTATCACCGACTCAGTGGATACGAGTTTGAGCAAGCTCTGGGAGTTGGTTACGGACAGGGAAGCCTGGCGTGCCCCAGTCTTTGAGGTCACAAAGAGTCGGACACAAGTGAGGGACTGGAAAACAACAAAAATGGGACGGTAGAGCCTTAGGGCAGAAACATTTAGCCAGATTCTTTAAGGTACCCCTTTGGGCACAGATCATCCTCAACCGTTTTCCATTTTTTGTGTTTCCCAGGAGGCAGCACCTGATTGGCTTGGTTGGGTCACATGACTCCACCTCCCCACAAGAGGACAGGATACCAAGCTTCTTCCCTAGACAGGGCAGGCACAGCCCACACTGTATTTGCTTTTAAATAACAGCAGAAGACAAACATTTGAGGTGTTTTCTTAATACGTCTTCATTTCCCCAAAGGAAAACAGGGGTGCTATTATCAGAAAGAAAGAGAAGGAAGGCTTCAGTTCAGTTCAGTCGCTCAGCCATGTCCGACTCTTTGCAACCCCATGGACTGCAATGCAGCATGCCAGGCCTCCCTGTCCATCACCAACTCCCGGAGCTTACCCAAACTCATATCCATTGCATCGGTGATGCCATCCAACCATCTCATCCTCTGTCGTCCCCTTCTCCTCCCGCCTTCAGTGAATGAAAGGTCAGAAGATCAAAACACACGAGATCAACCTGTGTGCCGTGACAGCAGCTCCATGTCAGTCATCCGTCCAGAGAATCTACTCGTAGGTGTCACAGAGGTGGTAAACAATATTTTTGTAATACTATTCTTAATAGTAATTAATACAAATAATAGGAATAAAAGACTGGTTCAAGATTGTAAATCCAGACACCAGAATTCCAGGCACCAAAGAAAATCAATGGATTGAAACAAGACTGACACAGGGTAATGTCTCACACATGCTGGTAAGTGATAGAGGATATTTCAGAAGAGTGTGGAAAGTATACTAATGGTGATGTAAAAAAAAAATGTTAAGATGTATATGGAACAGGGAAGCCTCACAAGATTTGATAAGAAGATGACTTTATTTTTGTCTTCCACTGTTTCTTTAAAATGTCTGCAGTGAGATCAGGTCTTCTGTCTCAGGGGGAAAGCTCAGGCAGGGTTATGACTTCCGTGAACTCTGAGTCCCTGCCTCTGAGTGTGTGCCTGTCTGTCCGTCTCTCTGTGCATATTTCTTTCTCTCTCTCACACACACACACACGAGTGAGTGAAGTCTCTCAGTCATGTCCAACTCTTTGTGACCCCATGGACTGTAGCCTGCCAGGCTCCTCTGTCCGTGGGATTTCCCAACCAGAACACCCCTCCAGGGATCTTCCTGACCCAGGGATCAAACCCACCTCTCCCGCAGCTTTTGCACTGGCCAGCAGGTTCTTTACCACTGAGCCACCTGAAAAGTCCATGTATATATATAAAGTTGTTTAAAACAATGTGGAAGGACACAGTCTGTATCCACCAGGGGCCTGGCATTAGAAGAGAATTTGTCTGAACAGGCTACTTATAAAAGGGAGGGAAGAATTTGGGGAAAGAATGGGGTTTAACGCAGGGCCAACAAGAGCAAGGAACCATGGAGCCCCAGGAACCTGGAGAAGGTGGCTTTTGGGGAAGTCAACTTCTGGCATTTGGTGGAGATGCAACCAACCCACAGTGACCCACAGGGAGGAGCCAGGGAGGAGTAAAAACCATGCCATCAGTACCTCCCACCCTCCAGGCTCCTCCTGGTGCCTCCAGTCAAAGGCTGGAGAGTAAAGCAGTGGTCCCCACCTCCAGGATCTAGTGCCTGAGGTAGAGCTGACATAATAATAATAAAAGTCAAGTGCACAGTAAGTGGAATGTGCTTGAGTCATCCTGATACCATCCCTCCCTCACCCAGTCCATGGAGAAACTGTCTTCCATGAAGCTGGTCCCTGGTGCTGAAAAGGTTGGGGATGGCTGCCCTACATTACTCAGTAAGTGCTCACCAGCATTTACAGCTAAGTAAATTTCAGTGACATGTAGAGCTAAGCATAGGCCATTCAGAGCGCTACACGGGAGTGTGGCAGAGATAGCTGAAACCCACCCCCTGCCATAGCAGAACAATGACCTCCAAAGATGTCTTCATCTCCTGAACCTGTGAATGTGACACCTTGCTGAGAGAAAACAGATCCTGCTGGTATGATTAACTAAGAATCTTGCGATGCGGGAACTATTCTGGATTAGTTACTTGGGCCCAATATGATTAAGAGGTCCTTAAAAATGGGAAAAGGAGGCAGAGACTCAGAGAATGATACATGCCAGGGGAAGCAGAGATCAGAGCGATGAGACCGCAAAGCAGGAAATGTGCACAGCCTCTAGAGACTGAGAAAGATTATCCCACTGGGCTTCCAGAAAGAGTGGACCTCTGCCAAAACCCTGATCCTCTGACCCCTGGGCCAGAGTGACTAGCTGAGTGACAAAGGGCCCAGACCATGGAGGGCCCCATACCTTCAAGGTCTGAAGCCCTGAAAATGGATACAGCTTCCAGTGTTGCGTCCTTGGCTTCCAACTTGCTCTTGGTTTGCAAGATTTTACACCCATCTTAAGTTCCCTGCTGCCTGCCTTCCAGACTTCAAGCTCTAGCATCACACATAGGCAACAGGTCCCAGAAAGATCATTGCGGTAGCTCCCAGGACTGCCTGTGGTCAAAGGTCCAGTCTCTATAACTGAGCCCTTACAATGTAGGTATCTATATATCTGTTCTGTGTACTCCTATATCTATAGATAGGCGTCCATAAGTATACAGACAGATGCTAGACAGACAGGGAGATATAGTTATCTCCCCTAGCGGGTCTGCTTCTCTGCTCAAACCCTGACTGACACAAAGGGCTTGTCAACAAGTCATTGTCAATATCACTGTTGACATTATCCATCATAAAAGCCTTGGTTCTCTCAGGTTGTGCTCTATATTAGCCAAAGTCCTTAAAAAGACTCATCTATTTCCTATTCTTAATAATTGGCAAGGCAAATAACATCCACCTTATACTACCAATAGGAAAAGAACTTCATAACAGAAGTCCCTTAAGGAACCAGTGTCTGACACACCCACCTTTCATCCATGAAGGAAAGACAAGGAGGAATAACTATCTGGGCAAACTGGTCCCTCATCCTTTTTTAAACCTTGAAGAGGTCACAGGGCCATCACAGCTCTGGGCCAGATCAGGAAGTCAGTAAGTAGGATGCCTTTATGTGCATAAGAACTAAATCCTTTGAATATTTTGCTGTGAAAGGGCTGACCTCCCTCTGCTTTGTTAGACAAAACTCTTGTGATCAGTTCTAACCAGGCTTGAAATGGGGATTACCTGGCCTTGGACAAGCTGAAAAGTGGAGCAAGTCCAAGCAAAGCACACCTCGAGGGTGTGATTTTTGCGCAGGATTTTTCCTACTTGTTGGTTTAACCAACTCTTTAACATCCCTGACGTTAAAGACAGACGTCAGATATCTTTATAGAGATATCTATAGATAGAAAGATAGACTTTCTAGAACACACACGCATTGCAGAGCCTCCTTGCAACCAAAGAAGTGTCATATGCTCAGCGTAACAGCTGCCCTCAGCAGCATCGATTGGGCGCTTGCCCCCGTACTGGTGCTGCATACGGATCTCAGTTCTTCTTTTCTGTAGGTCACCTGGATTTCTGTTTTGACGCCTCCTCCTATCAAGATGAAGGGTCATAATCTCAGTTAACTCCCCTCATTTCCCGAAGTTTAGGAAGCTCAGAGGCTGCACCATCTATGGGAAGAAGCCACCTGGCTGTTTCATCTAACCACACNGTTTTGACGCCTCCTCCTATCAAGATGAAGGGTCATAATCTCAGTTAACTCCCCTCATTTCCCGAAGTTTAGGAAGCTCAGAGGCTGCACCATCTATGGGAAGAAGCCACCTGGCTGGTTCATCTAACCACACAAGGGCCCACTGAGTCGTCTCACGTCCCTGACACACCATCCTTGATACTAGTGGGTCTTCCTGTGAGTTCTGCGCCACGGTTTGGACGCAGGGACCACTTGGCTCCTCCAGCACTCCACAGGTGGGAGTGAAACAGGAGGGAAGCGGGCAGGCCACCGCCTTAAAAAGAATGACATAGCCGTAGGACATGACAAAAACTGGTTAGAACCAACTAGGTCCAGGATGGCAGAAGGTTTGACTTCTAATAGACCTTGAGCCTCATTGTAATACATCAGCTAAATGGCACTCTCCCCCAACCCCCAGTGCCATGGCAGTTCTGAGGCTGACTATAGAAGGCCAGTGGAGAAGCAAATGGCACCCCACCTCACTGCTCTTGCCTGGAGAACCCCTTGGACAGAGGAGCCTGGTGGGCTACAGTCCATGAGGTCCCAGAGGCGGACACGATTGAGCAGCTGACACACACATAGTAACCAAAAAGTGGGCAGTGGTCCCTTTCTGGAAATCCCTGCTCCTTTCCCAAGAGAGTTGGAATCATTTTCCCACTCATTAGCCTATAAAGTTACCCAGCACATAAAAACTAACCACGCCATGCTTTGGGCTCTCTCGCCTGAGATGGCCCACGCTGTCAGTGAAGTGTGTTTCTTTCTAAATAAATCTACTTCTTACCTATCACTTTGCCTCTCATTGAATTCCTTCTGTGACATCAAGAACCTGGGCTTAAGTCCAGACACCAGGTGTGTGAGAGCTCAATTAAAAGCCGGTGGTTCAACTCCCAATCTGGATTGCCTGCTTTCGGTAGGGGCAGATGGCAAACAGTGACTGGAGATGAAAGCAAAAGATGGGCGA
>SJYX01019129.1:323227-392661 GCA_006410675.1 Oreotragus oreotragus | reverse complement strand
CTAGTCAAGGCTATGGTTTTTCCTGTGGTCATGTATGGATGTGAGAGTTGGACTGTGAAGAAAGCTGAGCGCCGAAGAATTGATGCTTTTGAAATGTGATGTTGGAGAAGACTCTTGAGAGTCCCTTCGACTGCAAGGAGATCCAACCAGTCCATCCTGAAGGAGATCAACCCTGGGATTTCTTTGGAAGGAATGATGCTAAAGCTGAAACTCCAGTACTTTGGCCACCTCATGCGAAGAGTTGACTCATTGGAAAAGACTCTGATGCTGGGAGGGACTGGGGGCAGGAGGAGAAGGGGACGACCGAGGATGAAATGGCTGGATGACATCACTGACTCGATGAATGCGAGTCTGAGTGAACTCCGGGAGTTGGTGATGGACAGGGAGGCCTGGCGTGCTGCGATTCATGGGGTCGCAAAGAGTCGGACACGACTGAGCGACTGAAATGAACTGAACTGAATATTTTAAAGGAGCACTTATTCTAGATAACTTGGAAAAGTTGGAGAGAAGACTATTGCTCCTAACTTTGAATCACCTCTTTCCTAATTTAGAACGATGGTTCTCAAAGTGATATCAGGGTGCTTCCAGGTCAGCAGCAACAGGTCACCTGAAAGCCTGTTAGAAATGAAGGTTCTCAGGCCCCACCCCAGACCTGAAAAGTGAAAGTCTCTCAGTCAGTCCTTGGGATTCTCCAGGCCAGAATGCAGGCGTGACTAGCCTTTCCCTTCTCCAGGGGATCTTCCCAACTCAAGGATCAAACCCAGGTCTCCTGCATTGCAGGCAGATTCTTTACCAGCTGAGCCACCAGGGAAGCCCAGACCTACAGTCATAAATGCTGAGGGCTGGGAAGGCCTGTAGGGGGAGCTGTCACCCCCCACCATAAGTTTACCCCACTGCCTTATTATTGGGCTTCCCAGCTGGCACAGTGGTAAAGAATCTGCCTGCGCTGCAGAAGACCCAAGAAATGCAGGTTCGATCCCTCGGTTCGGAAGATCCTCTCGAGGAGGAAATGGCAACCCACCCCAGTATTCTTGCCTGGAAAATTCCGTGGACAGAGGAGCCCGGCAGGTTACAATCCATGGGGTCACAAAGAGTCAGACACGACAGAGCACACACACACATGCTTAGTATTGGATACACAAGCTGTTTCCAACATTTCACTATTTTTAGAAAAATGTTTATTTGGCTGCATCTTCATTATGGCCTGGGGCATCTTTAGTTGCAGTCTGCAGGCTCTGAGTTGCAGCATGTGGGATCTAGTTCCCTGACCAGGGATCCGAACGCAGGCCCCCAGCATTAGAAGTTCAGAGTCTCAACCACTGGACCATGAGGGAAGTCCCCATTCCCCGATTTTGAACACTGTGTCAGGAAGCATCCTTATGCTAAATTTTTTGTGCAATTAGTTGAGTAGATATTTCGCAATTTCCTCTCTCCCTCTCTTTCTGCCTCTCTCAAACAGAAGCTTTAAAAATGAGGAAACTGTCTTGCCTCCGCGGCTTTCTCCCTGTCTTACTCACTCTATGCCAAACCCCAGAATACATGCCAGGAACACGGGCAGGAAGGGAACACAAAAATGAAAAAAAAGATTGTATTAAAAGCACTTGTTCCAAAGATTATATTAAGAGCTCTAGCTTTTGATCCATCCCCTTGTATTTTCTTTTTTACCTCCTGTGGAAAAATCTTGCCTGCCCCTCTGGAAAAGCAGCCCATAATTTTTCCTGAACTGAACCGCAACTGATCCTGTCCATTTCTGTTCGGAGTTTACGGACGGGACTCACCAGGGGCCAGAAAGAGCTACGTCCCCTTTTAGGGTAAAGCCAGGGAGAGGAAAAGGAACAGAGGGAAACTGAAGAGAGGAGGGGAGCAGAGCGTAAAAGGGGGTGGAAAAAAAGGTGGGACCCTTTCACAGGCTTGGGTCCTTAGGTGCAGAGCAAAGTAAAGTTGCCACCTGGCGCCCTCATCCTTGGAGCATCCATTATACACATTTTACACAGATACCCGGGCAATGTATGCTTCCATAAATCCTCCGGCATTTTTTCTTTACAACCTCAAACAAAATTCCATTTCTGCTACCGTGGCTGCAGGCCATCATAAATACATCTCCAGTAATTTCAGCTCCTGATATTGGCAGTGTCCTTGGGCTGAACTTAACCTGAAAAGCTGAAGTTGCAATCTCCTCAGCCATCAATGTGTTTTCCCTTGGACCACATAATTGGGATAAGAAAGGTAACACCCATGGGAATATAAACGTGCCTCTGAAATTGAAAAAAAAAAAAATTTAAATGAATTATCCATAGGCCAGTGATACAAATTCATCCACATATTTTCCATTCGATTGTGTCACTGGCACCACTAAACTGCCAACTGCACAGCTTCCCAGTAAACTTGCTGGGGCTATTCTAAGTAAAATGTCAACAGTTACCTGAGCAAGAATGTGAAAGTGACTAAAAATAATATCACTATGCTACCACCCGTCTGCAGTGACGTCAATCGGCTGTAGCTGGTGGCTTCACCTGCCACCTCTCCTTCTTGATACCCACCAGGCTCCCCCTGGGCCGCGCCCCCAACCCCAGACCCCTCACTGTGCAGCTGCTGGTCCTGGAGACCCCCGCCCCGCTCAGCTGCCACTGTCTCCGCCTCGCAGATCGCCTTTCCCGGGCTGCCTGCTGGCGCCTCCGCCCACCGCAGCGGGGCTCAAGGTGGGTCCCTGTTGGGTTTATTCAACTCTGACACCGGATGATGCTGACTCCTGCCTGTCCCCCGACTCAGACCCCGAGTCCTGTGAGGATGGGGCCAGTGTCTCTGTCCTTGCTTTTCGGATGTGGGGGAGATTTTCCCCCAGAGTCCTCAAGCCCTGGACTCACACTCCTTCGGGCTGTGAGTTTGCAGTTGCTTCCTGCCCGGCCAGGTGGAGTCTACTCGCCCCGCTCTTGACACTAGGCTGGGCCACGTGATGCATCTGGGCCAATCGGACATCAGCAGAAGGAGCCCAGGCCGGTCTGGCAGAGCACAACATATGACAGCATCTAATGGGTGGCTCAGGAGGGAATCTACCCTAGGCCAGCGGGAGGAGGTGAGTGATCATAAAATGTCCTTGTGTGGACACCAGTGGCTAATTTACACGTGAAAGGAACAGGGACTGTCCTAGATGTCACACACTTTGTACCGTCTGCTTGCTGTCGTCCAGTCACTCCGTTGTGTCTCTTTGTGATCCCGTGGACTGCAGCACGCCAGACTTCCTGGCATGCTGTCCTTCACAATCTCCCAGAATTTGCTCAAACTCATGTCCATTGAGTCAGTGATGCCATCCAAAACCATCTCATCCTGTGGCCCCCTTCTCCTCCTGCCTTCCATCTTTCCCAGGATCAGAGTCTTTTCCAGTAATTCAGCTCTTCTCATCAGGTGGACAAAGTACTGGAGCTTCAGCTTCAACATCAGTCCTTCCAATGAATGCTCAGGGTTGGTTTTCTTTAGGATGGACTGGTTCGATCTCCTTGCAGTCCAAGGGACTCTCAAGAGTTTTCTCCAGCACTAGAATTCAAAAAAATCAATTCTTTGGTGTTCAGCCTTCTTTATGGTCCAACTCTCACATCTGTACATGACCCCTGGAAAAACCATAGCTTTGACTAGATGGACCTTTGTTGGCAAAGGGATGTCTCTACTTTTTAATACTGTCTAGGTTTGTCATAGCTCTCCTTCCAAGAAGGAGGCATCTTTTAATTTCATGGCTGCAGTCACCATCTGCAGTGACTTTAGAGCCCAGGAAAAGAAAAATCTGTCACCATTTCCACTTTTTCTCTCTCTATTTGCCATAAAGTGATGGGATCAGATACCATGATCTTAGTTTTTTGAATATTGAGTTTTAAACCAGCTTTTTTACTCTTCTCTCGCACCCTCATTCAGAGGCTCTTTAGTTCTTCACTTTCTGCCAATAGAGTGGTATCATCTGCATATCTGACACTGTTGATATTTCTCCTGGCAATCTTGATTCCAGCTTGCGATTCATCCAGCCTGGCATTTCACATGATGTACACTGCACATAAGTTGAATAAACAGGGTGACAATATACAGCCTTGTCACACTCCTTTACCAATTTTAAATCTCTACTTATACCCTTCCATATGTTATAGATACAGGATCTATGTCTGTAGGCCCTGGTGAGATGACGCCACACTTTCAAAAGTCACTTACTGACTTTACAGCTAATTAATTTGGAATTAGGAAACACCACACACCTGTGTTTGGGTATTCGGGTTGGAGTCACAACACTTCTGGAGTTAGGAATACCCCATTCGGAACTCAGAGTCCCTGATGGAGTCTTTCTCAGGGCCTGAAAATCCCAACCTCTAACCAGGTCGCCTCTATGCCTCAAGGTGGCCAGGCGCAGGCCACGCCTCCTCCCACAAGCCGGCCACACCCTCACAAGCAGGCCATGCCTCTCAAGAGCCGGCCACGCCTCCCAAGCACTGGCCACACCCTCACAAGGTGGCCACGCCTCCCATGAGCTGGTTACCACCTCCCATGAGTTGGTTGCCACCTCCCACAAGCCTGCCTGTGGGTACCTTCTTGCACCTGTACACGCTGATGACAAGGGCCATGGGCCAATCTGAGGGAGCCTGCAGATTTCTTAGCCGGGCGGACTGGGCCATGTAATGGCAGAGGCGCTGCTGATAGGAGACTCATCCTATCAAATCCAGGGGCCTGGGTTCTTCCGGAGGAGCCTGGCATGCTGTCAGACCTGGTGAGCTGTGGATTTGCCAGGCACTGAGCTCCCCCTGGAGGCCAGTGGACCTGAGGACAACTACCGGGCCACTTTCAGATGACAAGAGGCTCCAGAGCCCTGGACTGATGCACCTGAGGTCCCAAGGCTGGTGGAGGTTTCATTCTCAGCTTCCAAGGAGTCTTAGCAGAAAGGTCACTGTTGGGGTGCAGGGAAGGGAAGCAGTGTTGAGGGCCACCTCGCAGGTGGGACCAAGGGGACAGTGTCTGCTCCTTGACTGTCTTGCTTTGCTGCATTGCATTAATTATTTTAAAATTCCACGTATGTCTTTCCCTACAGTTTAGTTTTAAACTGTTCTTGGGCAATAATCACATGTTACACTTTTTAAAGCACTAAGGATAGTGCTATGAGCAATGTAAAATACATTTTGACTTGAATTAACATGAAAAGGAGGAACATACCCCAATATCTATTATTTTAAAATGATTAGAGATCAGGTCTCCACTGACAAGGTGAAGCAGAAAGCAGAGTTTCTCTATAGCAAAGTAGGTTGTTAAAATCCAGAGGACTCAAGTCTGCTGTGGGGAGCACACGGAGCTGAGTCTGAAAGGCAGATACCTTCTGGGTGTTTCTGGCTCTGCCCCCGACTGACTGCTGGATGCTGGGAGAATGACTCCGTCACCCAGGCCCCAGCTGGGTCATCTCACTGTGCACAATATTGGGGCCACTTTTAAAAGGAGAATTGGCTTTCCCCCACCACCCACAGTGGATTGCCTCATTTTCTGGAATAACACATAAATATACACAATGATAAAACACAGTGTAAATCATTTAAGACTTTCCTGATGGCTCAGACGGTAAAGAATCTGCCTACAGTGCAGGAGACCTGGGTTCAATCCCTAGGTCGGGAAGATCCCCTGGAGAAGGGAATGGCAACCCACTCCAGGATCCTTGTCTGGGAAAGCCCATGGACAGAGGAGCCTGGTGGTTACACTCCCTGGGGTCGCAAAGAGTCAGACACGACTGAGTGACTAACACACACAAACCACACGTGGTTGTTCAGCCGCTAAGTTGTGTCTGTGTCTTTGGGGCCCCATGGGCTGCAGCACACCAGGCTTCCAAACACACGTTTAAAACATTTTTAAAATAAACTGTAGCAACACCACAAGTCAGTAGAACTCAAATGGTAAAACTGACGTGAGAGAAAATGTTGTCTTTCTGAACAACACTGCCTCTCACCACCCCCCTTACCTCCAAGGGCAGGGTTGACAGTGCCAGCCTTTTATATCCGGCTTGCTGCTACTGTAGTCGCTGTCATTAGTCACTAAATCGTGTCCTACTCTTTTGCAACCTAGTGAACTGTAGCCTCCTAGGCTCGGACTGTCCGTGAGATTTCCCAGGCAAGAATGCTGGAGTAGGTTTCCATTCCTTCTCCAGGGAATGTTCCCCCAACCAGGGATCGAACCCGGGTCTCTTGCATTGGCGGGTGGATTCTTTACCGCTCAGCCACCAGTAGCTGCGTGCAAAACCTGTATGGGTGCAGGGAGCCTGAGCCTCACTGGATCTCCTTTGGCCTCGCAGTAATACCTGGCACCAGGCTGACCAGAAGCGCAAACACAAATGAGAAAACCGTTCAGCCAGGGAGTGCTTAGAAGGGGGCCAGCCACGTGATACAGACCCTGCTCCTGTTCTAGATTGCCACTGAAGTCAAAACGAAGTCTTAATCTGATAGAGAATTCAGAGACTTTCCAAAATCTGTCATAAACGCTAGCTGGAGAAGTACTGGAATCAAAAACCTCTAAAAATCCTTCAAGATTTTTAAGTCCGACTTCCATTCAAATCTAACCTCCCTGGGCCTCAGAACCATCCGTTGCAGTGCACAGACCTGCCACCAGAGGGAAGTACAGAGCCATCCCGGTTATAAAGCGGCAGCCGGCAAGCCGCTGCCTCCGCCGCTTGCGGGAGCGAAGAGCTCTGGGCAACTGCTCCTCCTTCTCTTCCCGTGGGCCCCAAAGACAGGGTAGTTCAACCCAGCTAAGCATGGCAGGGCTTCAAATCATACGAGTTCGTTCTTTTACTCAAATAAGAAGAGTTTTCTCTTTTTATTAGTTTCTATTTATTTGCATCTATTGAACAAACGCGTCAGATGCCTACTATGTGCAAGAAAAAGATATGTGAGAAGAAAAAGTTATTCACAGAACTCTAAATACTCTTCCAGCACAGGCTAAGCTGACAGCTTTCAGAGACTCTCGCTGCAAAATTCATTAGTTACGGTCTTCAAGGAGCATACAGAGTGTACAGCAGAAGGAAAAAATGATGCCTGGTTTGAAAATAACAAAGTACCACCACCGGCATCATCGACTCAATGACCTGAGTTTGAGCAAACTCAAGCCAGGCATGCTGCAGTCCGTGGGTCGCAAAGAGCCAGACAGGACTTAGCGACTGAACAGCAAAGAGTACCAGGGGTGGCTGTACTCACAAGGAAACGCCCTGCTTCCTGCCCACAGGGCCCATCTCTGTAGAAAATCACGGTTTCCCGCCGTTCACTCAGGGAGCAGATAATCTGGAACATCAAGCTGTGTGCTGGCAGCCCACAGTCCATGGGGTCGCCAAGAATCGGACATGACTGAGCAACTGAGCCTGCATGCACTCAGAATCTGCTAGATGTTTTTGGTACTGAAAAAACACCACTGACCTGCCAGCATCACCCTGCTCTGTCTCTAGAAGAATCCCCACAGAAATCCTGCTGCCTGCCTTCTCTCTCCACTCAGACCCTCTCGACTCTCTCCAGCCACAGAAGAAAACTTCATCTCCTTTTTAGCACACGAGGAGTCACGCACTAGCTTATTCTTCTGTGTGACCCTTGGGAAGATGGCTGATCCCAGATTCTGTAAATGACTCTGACCTTGACAGGAGTGTGTGCCCTGTGAAAGGAGCTGGGCAGAGAGACCAGGGTGAAGAATCAGAATCAGTGTGTAGAGCTCGCCTGCTCCAAGAATGATGGCAGATCTAGTGTACGCACAAAGTTTTGCATCAGGAGAGAAATCCTACCCTTCGAGTAGGAAACTTTGGTAATGTTCAAATTGTCAGAAATGATGGTTTTACTTCTATAAACTTGAAATTTCAATTCTCTTATGACTATAGATCCACCCATTCTTTCGAAAAGAAAAAGAAAATTGTGTATTTACAAAATGCCAAGCACCCTGCTGAGCCTGGACCTACAGAGAGAAATACAGCGTGGTCCCCGTCCTGGAAAACGCAGCAGTCGAGGAGGCAGTGAGGTGTGTTAGTCGCTCAGGCATGTCCGACTCCTTGCAACCCCATGGGCTGTAGCCCGCCAGGCTCCGATCTTTGGGGTCACAAAAGAGTCAGACAAGACTAGGCCACTAAGTATGCATGCAGGGGCCACTAAAAATGGAGACAGCACCCTGAGGACTTGGATAAGAAACATTTAAGGACAGACAATAGACCGAAGGACCCCGCACAATTGAGTTGTGAATAACAGCTGTGGTGCCTGAGGAAACCCAGCAGGGACCAAGAGGAAGGGACCAGGGGCTGCTTGTCAAACCTCCTGCATCTCTGTTTAGCAGTCAGGGGAAGGGGGGAAAGTCATGCCTAACCAAATGACAAAACATGCCAAGGAACGGGTGGTATAAATAGCAAAGACCCGGCTCATAAATCGGGCCTAGGGATAAGCAAAGCGTGTTCAAGAACCCTCAAAGCTGACAGCCTGGCTCCCCTGCAGAAAGATGGCCCAGGAAGCAGAGCAGATTTGTTGGTGGGTTAATCCACTTGGCTACCACAACAGACTACCCCAGACAACAGACGTTTGTTTTCTCTTGATTCCAGAGGCTCAAAGTCCAAGATCAAGGTGTCTACTTGCTTTCTCGCAACGACCTCCTTGGTGTGTAGGTGGCCGCTTCCTCCCTTAGAAAACGGCTGTAAAAAGTAATTAACCACTCTCTGAGTAAATGCCATCTGTAGGGTATGCTTTTTTTTTTTTTTTGGTTGTTGTTTAAACTCACAAAGAAAAGTTTCTGATTTGTCTCCCACATTTCCTTTAGCAGAGAATTCTTTGTACAAACTAGATAATTTTGTAGAAATCAGCCCTAACCCCTCTACTTCTATGATGATTTATGGGAGTTAGAGATGTCAGTTTGCCGGGAGGATTCTGGAGAGACTCAAAAACCCAAAATCAGAAAGCACATGGCTCCGGGACCAGCCGCTGCCGTGAGGGTCCCCCTGCCCGCTCTCTCTGTCCGCCTCACTCTGCTTTCCCCTTTGCAGACTGGCTCCCTCCTCTTCCCCAGAACACATGGGGGTCAGTGGTCCCTTGAAACACCCCCAATTTTCCCTCTCACAATCCCTATGCCCACGAGGTGGTTTCTTCTCCTCAGACTATTTGCAAATTTCCTGGGAAACAACTCGGTCCTATTTTGGGTCTGGTGGTTATTCCTGGAGCAAGAATTGACTGTGGCCAGAAGCCGTGTGGAAAAACTCTTGGCCCAGCCAGACCCAACCAGCCACAGCAGCAGCCAGGTCAGAGAACAGCTGCTCCCCCTCAACTGGGGGACGAGCCCCAAAGAACGGGGTGGAAATGCTATCCCAGAATAGATGCCGACACAGACTAATTGGCCAGAGGCTGCATTTATTTCAGATGATCTCACCTTTCAATTGATAATCTCATTAATACTGCTGTGTGGAAAATGCTGGAAGAGACACTGTTTAACTCTCAGAACTGAGAACCTATCCTAGTTCACCTCAGTTTCTCTTTTCCCGAACTGACATTGCTCTGTTCCTCCCATATTATTTCAATAAAGTTAAAAGGATAGGCTACCCACTCCATTATTCTTTTGGCTCAGCTGGTAAAGAATCGGCCTGCAATGCGAGAGACCTGGGTTCCATCCTTGGGTTGGGGAGATCCCCTGGAGAAGGGAAAGGCTACCCATTCCAGTATTCTGGCCTGGAGAATTCCAGGGACTGTATAGTTCATGGGGTCGCAAAGAGTCAGACATGACTGAACGACTTTCACTTTCAGATGGATGAGGCATGATGCTTTCAATATGCAACCTTAAGACAAGGGCTTCATTTTAAATATTTAATAGATCCTCTATTTTGAAACTACCATAATGGGTGTGCTGCTGCTGCTGCTAAGTCGCTTCAGTCGTGTCCGACTCTGTTCGACCCCATAGACAGCAGCCCACCAGGCTCCCCTGTCCCTGGGATTCTCCAGGCAGGAACACTGGAATGGGTTGCTATTTCCTTCTCCAATGCATGAAAGTGAAAAGTGAAAGTGAAGTCGCTCAGTCGTGTCTGAGTCTTCGAGATCCTATTAACTGCAGCCTACCAGGCTCCTCTATCCATGGGATTTTCCAGGCAAGAGTACTGGAGTGGGGTGCCATTGCCTTCTCTGATAATGGGTGTAAACCTCTGCAAAGATAAACGTAGTGATGTCTGCCCTTGCTTCCTGCCCATCCTTTTGCGTGGGACACAAACTACCCTGGCATGAGATGTCCTTTTGTACCAAATCCCGCTGATGCACGCAACAGCAAAGAGTATGATATAACATCCGGGTGAATGGTAGCAGCCAAAACCAAATCAGGCTGCTCGGAGAACTTGAAGAAATTATTGATTCTGAACCTTAGTTTCTTTATTTAGAAAATTGGGAGTTGGGACCAGGTATCTTTCAGGATGCCACCAAACCTTAAATTCTGAAGGATCTTCTGAATGACTGTCACAGTTACTGGTAGAAAAGTCTTAAGAAATCCGTGTGTTTTGTTGATCACCAATATGAAGGGATTCAGCCAAAAAGGGGATCTTCATCAAGAAAAAAAATTTTTTTAATTAACGCTCTCAACTTCCCAGAAGAAAGCAAGTCATTCATTCGCGCTTCTGTTCTCTTGGAAAAGGTTTCTCTCTGCAAAGGCGGGGAGCCCAGCCCTCCGCCTTCACGCGAGGGGCTTGTACCGGCCACCTGTGCGCGCTAAAAAAAGCAGTCTCTCCAGAGCCACTTCCTACTGGACACTCAGGGGACCCGGGCACTGCTTTCCATTCACTGGTCTGCACTGTTCTTTTGGGTAAGAGTGGCCGACAGTTGATGGAAGCTTCTGCAATGAGAGATGCTGGGCGACCCGTTTTGGGCAAGTCACATTTGCTGAAAACAGACCCTTGGGGCATGAAGTTCTTTAGAATTCAGCAGGTCAGACCAAGAGCAGGGTGAAAGAGTCAGAGAGAGAGAATGAAGGAGCGATAACTCGCAACTTTCTAGCCAGTTGGCAGATAGAGCGAGTCCCCGAGACAGAGGGCGGGCGCATGCGTGAAGCGCCTGGGCCCTCGGCAGGGAACTGCGCTTCTGACCGCACCGCCGCCCGGAAAGACCGGCGTGGGTCCGGGCTGCTCAGGTCCAGTGTGGTCGTGAGACTCTGAGCTCAGCTCCTGGCTCTCCTGGAGCTGCCCCAGCATGTCTGGTCCCCAGGCTCGGAAAGCACCCCCAGGGAAAAGCCGTGATGGGGTCCCCGCTGCAAAAAGCATGGTGAGTAGGGAGGCTTAAGCCTGAAGCTCCACTGGGCACTCAGATACTAAGGGGAGTCGAATATAGCAAGTCTTCCCCCCGCCAAAGGGGACTAAAAATAGACTCCAACTTAAAGGTCATTATTCAGAGCAGTATATATTGGTTGACCCAAAACTGATTTATATAGCTATCTAGAAGGATATATTAATATGAAGGTCTGAAATAATCTCTCAGTTCAGTTCAGTTCAATCTCTACTGGAATGTTAACCATGGTTAGTTGACATGTAAGAATTTTTGTCAATTGTGCATTTTCACTGTTTATGTATTACCCGTATTTTCTGTTTTTCTACAGTGAGCGTATATTTCTTATTTTATTTTTTAAAGAGATATTTATTTAGAAATCTTGAACTAAAACTCTAGGGGGAGGAGGGGGCCATTTGTTGAGGTTCAGGGTTGGGTTTGTATATCCTAACCCCCAAATCTACACCTTTCCTCCTTACGTCGTTGGTGTCTTTCCTGTTTATTGTTTTTAGCTCTTCCTCTAAGTACTGGGGGTAGGTCGCACTAGATACTCTGATAAAGGGCTCTCAAAGTGATTTTTTAAATTCACTTTAAAAGAAACATTTAGCATAGAAGAGAAAAAGCAAGTCTTCACGTTTTCAGGAACATAAATCTCTGCATTGAGCTTACAGTCAAGAACAGTCATAATTCTGCGTACAGAGCACCAGCCCAGGCAGTAGGCATGATGTTAAGTGATTGTGATTTGTTAATTCATTTACAAATGATGTTAAATTGAAATCAACAGTTGCTTGTTGATGCTAGATCGGTTTAACACTTGTTAAGTGAAATGAAACTTCTGTTTATTTAAGGAGTGGATTTCTTTCTTAAAGATGACTCTGTCGTGTTCACATGAAATGATATATCTTGGAGCAAAGGGAAGGAGAAAGGATAAGAGGTTTAAATTTAGACCACCTCAGCCAAACTTAAAGGGGCCGCAGGAGCACTTGACCTTGGCCCAGATTCAGGCCAGAAGTCGTTAGGGAGAAACTCAACCACCCCAGAAGAGACAAGGCTAAGGATTTGTGTCACCTCTTGGGACAGCAAGAGCGTGACTCTGTCTGAAGTAGACCCACCGGGAATCTTCCATCTCAGCTGGCCGGTGTTCTTGGAAACGAAGCTTTAGGGGTTGTTTCTTCTTTGTAACTGCACTTAGCAACTGCCCTCTCCACGTAGATGCTTGTGCAGGTGGCAAGCATGGATCAAATGTGGGCGTGTGGAGGACCTTGGGCCAACCAAACGGAGGAGCCCATGGCTGTGAGAAGCCCAGCACAGACTCTGGACGGTGCAGTGAGGTCGCAGGTGTCCGGGGAGTACAGAGTGGAGGCCTCCCCTGGGGAAACGGGGGGCTTCTAGAAGAGATGCCCTGGGCCACATCTTGCAGGAAGCATAGGAGTTTGCCAGGCAGGGAAAGGACTTGCAGGCAGGGGAACATCCGGCCACAGACCTGGATGGAAGGTGTGTCCAGGATGTGCTGTTGGGATGCAGGGCCTGTGCTCCAGGTGGGGGCGGGGGGAGGGGGCTCACAGCTCTCCTGCAGCAAAGTGACATGTTCAGATCTGTGGTTCAAGTGACAACCTGAGGGATTTCCCTGCAGTCCAGCAGTCAGGACTTCACCTTCCAGTGCAAGGGGTGTGAGTTCAATCCTTGGTCCGGGATCTAGGATTCTACCTACCTCTCTCAGCCAAAAAACCAAAACAGGAAACAGAAAAGATATTATAAAAATAATTCAGTACAGACCTTAAACATGGTCCACATTAAAAAAAAATTATTTTTTAAGTGACAATCTGGCGGCAATAGAGAGTGTGAGTTGGAGGGGGTGGAGAGCAATGGCAGGAACACCTCCTGGTCTTGATGTTCCTGCAAAAAGAGGAGCAAGAAAGACGAGGGCCTGGGCGGGAGCCCAGAGGATGGGGCACTTTGTGGGACATTCTGGAGGCAGATGTCAACAGGGCTCGCTGTCAGGTGAGGAGGAGCGGATGTGGGAAATGGGCCCCCGTACATGCCCAAAGCTTTTGAGGGGAAAAGGTTGAAAAAATGACTTAGTTAATAACAAAACTTCTCATTTGCAAGAAAAGAAAGACTAGTTAGAGTTCAGATTTTTTAATCATAAGGCAAAAGGAGTCTAGGGCCTATAGTTTCAGGAGCATTAGTTCAGACAGGCTGCTTTTAAGAACCTTCTGGATGCTGTGGTCCCAGCATTTGAGTGGAAGCTCAAGCCAGCTCAATTTTTGCTTTTCCTTTGTCTCTAAATGGTGGTGTTTGTTGCTGAGGATAATGACCTCAAAATTGCAACAGTATCAGATTCTGGAAGAAAAGACAGGGGGGTCGCTGGGGGACACGTGGAAGCCTATTTGATTTGAAAGAGCTCATTCAGCTCACCAACCTGCAGCAGCGGCTGGTGTACCCAGCCCAGCCCTCACCCTCCACCCTCTGTTCACCACTGCCTGGGGGCTGGCGCGGGGTGGAGGGGAGAGCCTTGCCCCTTCTGCTGTTTCTCTGTAATGATAACCTCTGGCTTTTCTCTTTATTGCCTAGTTTCTTTCCATTGTGTGTGGCCTTTATTAAAAACAGAGGCCACGATGGCCACAGGGAAAGCCACGTGGAAGCCACCAGGTAAGAGGTCTGATGCTCTGTCATCACCCCGGGCTGGCGCCCTCCCAGGGAGAGTGGGCTGCCCTCCCAGCGCCGCCTGGTGCCCCTACTGGTGGTAGCCAACCACTTTGGATCAGGCTGTGACACACCCATTAGGCTTCACCACAAGTGAAGGCCACCATCCCAACGCTGGGTCTGGGGTTGCACCTGGTCCTTGATCCCATTTCCAGCTTCATCAGCCAACATTCCACCAAAGAGGGCCTGATATCAGCCATCTGTCTCTGCTGCTCGCAGCCGCCTGTTGACTCTGGGAACTGGCTCCTGTGAGCCTGAGTTTGTAGTCCCTTGGGAACACGCAGATCCAGCACCTCTCTCACTTCCTTCGACATTTGGTGGCTCGCTGTCCACCCCGTGACCCCAGATGCCATATTGTCAGTGACGATCACCTACAGAGGCATGGTGGTGGTCCTGCCAGGACCTGACTTCCTGTTAGCACACATCCCAGCTTCTGAAACATCACTTCCGTATGAGTGAAGGCCTGAGTCCCAATGAGCACTGTTGCTGGGCGGTTTGTCTGACATCCAAGCATGGCTGGTGGGAACTCAGAGTCAGGCTATGGTGCTTCAGATGGATCGCTCTGCAAATCCAGAAAGGGAAGAGCCCTCAGGCTGTGTCTTAGAAAAGAAGCCATATTTTGTCAAAGACTTTTTAACTTGTGATCCTAACTGATTTCATAGCAAAGCCACGAGCCCTCAAAGAGATGTTGCTGAGTGACCTGCAAGAACATCTCTGCTGCCTTCTCCTTGCCAATCCTCCAAACACAGAGAGCCCTGGGATTCCTGGTGGGGTGGACTTCGACATGCCCTTTGTTATTCAGTCTCTCAGACGAGCCTGGTTCTTTGCAAGCCCACAGACTGTAGCCCACCAGGCTCCTCCGTCCATGGGAATTCCCAGGCAAGAATACTGGAGTGGATTGCTGTTTCCTTCTCCAGGGTATCTTCCCGACCCAGGGATCATACCCGGGTCTTCTGCATTGGTAGGCGGATTCTTTACCACTGAGCCACCTGGAAAGCGCAAGACATGCCCTTACACAGTAGCCCTTACCTACAAAGGTAGTGATGCATCCAGGCCTGAAGTCCTGCTGAGCCGCCCAAACCACCCACACTTCCGCCTCCCCTGTAGGGAGCTGGCCCATATTCATGGATTCTGAATTATCTGCTCAAATCTAAGGGTCGGCCTGGTTCTCACGCCCAAACTGTAACTTCATAGAAACAGGCTACGTGAGAAAGGCAGCCTTGCTCAGCAAAATCACATCTCTGTACCCTCCACCCATGCAACCCATTTCCTTCAGATGTATTTAAAATTACAAAATTTTTGCCCATTTGGAAACTTTATTTCCAGTGGGGCACAGAATTAAGATAATATTCAAAGTGTAACAGTCCTTTTGTTAACTTGTAACAAACATGTTCCAGGCTCTTCCTAGCAGACAAACATGGGGGAAATGTGAAATAAGCAACCTGAAAGAAAACAGAATGTCATTCTTTTCCTCAGTAAGCTTTTCAAAAAGGTGCACCTGCTGTCCGGAGCCTTTGTAAAATCTCAAGCACATATACAGCAGAGCCCTCAGTAAGTGCCCGGCACTGTTCTAAGCACCCTGGTTAACAAAAGTTCGTCCAGGATCCCTGGTGGTCCCGTGGTTAAGACTCTGCTCTCCCAGTGCCGGGGGCATTCGTTCACTCCCTGGTCGGGGAACTAAGAGATGCCTCACGCGTGCGTGCTCAGTCCCTCCAGTCGTGTCCGACTCTTTCTGACCCCGTGGACTGTAGCCTGCCGGGCTCCTCTGTCTGTGACATTCTCCAGGCAAGAACACTGGAGTGGGTTGCCATGCCCTCCTCCAGGGGATCTTCCTGAGCCGGGGATGGAACCCGCGTCTCATGTCTCCTGCACTGGCAGGTTCTTGATCACTGCTGCCACCTGGGAAGCCCGAGATATGACTCAGGTGCAGAGGGGGAAAAAAAACTAATGCGATACCCATAATAATGCTGCGGGGATAATTATCATCATTTCATTTTATCTTTACATGTGAATCACTTCATAATTTAGCAGTAATTGTCACTATTGCCATTTTACAAATGAGAGAGAGAGGCGTGGAGGTGAAGTAACCAGGTCGTGGCTACTCCGTGGAGAGCTGGATATGAACCCATTAAAGCACAGACTCTGCTCCACAGTCCTCATCCTCTTTTAACGACAAATAACAGAAGAAGTCATCTGTTATTAATTACTTTGTGATTCGGCAGAGGAAAAACAGAGGCAGCTCAAAACGTCTCAACCAGTGTCCTCTGGAGTGTCCCCCACGGGTCCTGCAGTAAGGGTCCTCCGTCCCACCTCACAGACCCGACCCCAGCCTCCCAGGCCCCAGCCCGCCTCGGGGTTCCCCCATCAGCCAAATCCACACCTCCCACAGCAGAGCTCCTTTTCCAGACAGCCGTGCTCTCAGTGTTGACCCCTGTGGGAGGTTAGAAGAATCTCTCTAAGGCGGAACTGACCGAAGGCTTTGACAAAGCATTTGCCTTTTTAAAGAGGAGCTTCTCTGATGAGTAGAAATACAGGCTATGTGGCAAAGAGAATAAAGAATTCAATTTGGGACATCGTTTTAAAACAAGTATTTTAATTGAGTTATCATTCACATACTCAGTTGCTCAGCCATCGCCACTAACTCCAGGACATTTCCATCACCCAAATCAGAATCCCCAGACATTCACAGGAAACCCCCCATCCCATTCTTCCCACCTCCTGGCAAGCATTAATCTACTTCCTGCCTCTAGAGGTTTGTCTGTACTAGACACTTCCTGTCGGAGAAGGCAATGGCACCCCACTCCGGTACTCTTGCCTGGAGAATCTCATGGATGTAGGCTACAGTCCACGGGATCGCAAAGAGTCGGACACGACTGAGCGGACTTCCCTTCACAGACACTTTCTATAAATGGGATCATATAATACGTGGTCTTTTATAACTGGCTTCTTTCTCTTAGCATAGTGTTTCCCATGCATGTTGTAGCTACCTTCAGCACTTTGTTCCCTTTTATGGCTGAAGATTATTTCATTGTAGGAATAGACCACATTTTGTTATCCACTCATCAGCTGCTGGACATTAGGTTGTTCCCTTTTTTTTTTTTTTGTGGTGATTGGGAATAACGCTGCTATGTACATTCACATTCAGATTTTTGTGTGGACATAGATTTTCGTTGCCCTTGGGTAGATACCTAGGAGCAGAATTGCTGGATCATAGGATGACAGAATGTAATATTTAAAATGGGAAAATTAGAAGAACCTATTAACTCACAGTATGTAGGTGACTGCCACAGCCATCCCACCGCTTGCAGCTGAGGGACCTCAGGCAAAGCACATGACTCCTCCAAATTTCAGGCAGTTGTTTTGTTCTGTCTTTACTGTTACTGTTGTTTTGTAAGTTAAATGTCTTTGAAAACACATTTGCCTCTCAGTTGTGTAGACAAACTAGGATATATACATAAAAGGGTTTATAAACAGTGCATTGCGAGGTTCCTGAGCTATTATCCCCACAGTCCATGTCAGGCAGGGTGGCCGTTCACATGAACCATCCTGCATGCTGGTGCTGGGAATCAGGGCAGGCAGCCCCAGAATGTGCCTCAATGGCATATCAGTTATTTTGAATTAAAGTTACTTAAGAAATGGATAATGCAAGATGGAGAGCCAGCCCTGTGTTTCTTTGTCCTGCCAACTCCTCACAAATGCATTGCTTCTTGGTCTAAAAAGTATAAAAACTAAGCCAGCTCTCATTTCTGTGGGACCTCCATGCCTGTGCATTTAAATGGGTTTTTATTTTCTCCTGTTAAACTATCCTGTATCGATTTTAGCGTTAGTCCAGCCGCAAGCACTGAAGAGCTAAGGGTGTGAGGGCCAGCACAGCAGGGTGTGGTTTGTTTATAGCGCCCTTTGAGGGTCTTTGCAAGTATTAGTGCAGTTTAGGTACCTTCTGCCTCTCCCTAAAACTGGTCTTGCTCACGATTTTGTTGCACTAACATATTTCTTGCTTCCATCACTCTCCTGATCCAGAACTTTCCATGTGTATAATATAATTTGAATCCTTAACCCCTTAGCGATCTGGCCATCCTTACTTTCCACTCTTACCTACGTTCTCACTCGCCCACTGACTCCTGGACACCCTCCGACTTCCTGCCCCACTCCCTTTGCTAGAACTTCGCTCCCCACCCACGCCTGCCACCATCTGCATCATCTACCCCAACACCAGCCCGGATCAAAGGTCACCCTTCCACCAAGTTCTATCAGATCTGCTCCCACCAGCCCCAGCCCCATGCCAGAAATCATGTTTCCTCCTTGTGTTCCCATGGCAGTCACAGCATTCTTCTAGAACATTCTCTTGTGTTGTGATTATTTGAATACATGTCTTTGTTACCACACTGTGAGTTTGTTATTGTAACACTGTCCTTCATGATGTAGCATTGCTGGGGCCTTGCAGATAGTAGATATTTAAAGTTTTTTGAGTTGAACAATTTGTACCCTTCAAAACAATGGGGTTTTCATAGTATGTCCTTAAATAACAAGTATCACCATGCTGCAAATCTGTAAAAATAAGAACTGTAAGTCCTGCATTCTGTTGTTAAAAGTCAGTTCATGTCAGCAGGCATACCTTGGTTGATTGCTGGTTATGTAAACTTGGGCACATTCTGAATTCTCGGTGTTTCGATGTCCTTTTGCTAAAGATGGGAATAACTACCAACCTCTGAGAGTTGCTAGGAGGAAAACAAATGGGACCGTCTACACAATCCCCTAGGATGGTGCCTGACCTGCCAGAAGTCTTCAGTAACTATTAACTGTTACTCACCCCAAGGGTAATTTCCACCGGACTCCCTAGAGAAGTCTGGAAAATGGTCCTTTAGGTGCCGCAGTTACCAACTCTGACCAGAAGGAGGCACCCAGCCTCCAGAGCTGTAATCATCCAGCGTCCAGCTAGAGCCCCACAATAGAGAATTCCGTCTGGGGGTGGCGGGTAGAGGTGTGTTTAGAAACATCAAGCAAACCTCGGATTTTAAAGGTCACCACAAGGGCGTTTGGCAAGTCCCACTGTGCCTCCATCTCCACCCACCACCTGTTTAGAAAGGGCAGTGGTGCTGAGGTGTGGGCCCAGGGACGCGCGAGGAAGAAGCTGGGTCTGAAGCTGGGGACACATCGTGATTTCTTCCAGGATTAGCTAAAGTGTATCCATCCAGCCTTGCTCGTGTGGTCATCTCCTGAACGTGGGATATAACGGGCCATGTGAAATCTCTTTCCTGTCCTCTAGTGCCCCCGTTTCCTCCTCCAGACAGACTGTTCATCTGTTCCCTGGGCCTGAGCATCCCTGCCCACTCCCAAGTCCCACGTGCGCGTTTTTATCCTTCAGCAGCTAAGTCCTGTCCGACTCTTCGTGACCCCATGGACTGCAGCACGCCAAGCTTCCCTGTCCTTCAGTATCTCCTGCCAGAGTTTGTCCAGGTTCACGTCCTTTGAGTCTGTGATGCCATCCAACCATCTCCTCCTCTGCCAACTCCCTTCTCCTTTGACCTTAAGTCTTTCCCAACATCAGGGTCTTTTCCAATGAATTGGCTCTCTGCACCACATGGCCAGAGTATTGGACCTTCAACATCAGTCTTTCCAATGAATATTCAGGGTTGATTTCCATTAGGATGGACTGGTTTGATCTCCTTGCAGTCCAAGGGACTCTCAAGAGTCTTCTCCAGCACCACAGTTAGAAAGCATCAATTCTTCTGCCTGACCTGCCCCAATCCTGCTGGTATTTCTAGGTCCAGCTCATAAGCTACCTCCTCCAGGAAGCCTGCTCTGACAGCTGTGATTCTACAAACTCCTCCTCTGCTGAGCATCTCCCATTGGCATTTCCATTCAGTCAGATACTACGTCCAGTGCTGCCTGTCAGAAGTGTCCCTGTCCATGTAGCTACCTGAGGACAGGACACGCCTCGTATGTGCCCTGCCAGTAGTCAATGCAGGATCTTGCATGGAGCGCCACAGCTGGAATGACTGGAGAAGGGCCAGGTGTCTTGCAGATGTGCGAGAACGAAAGGATGGCTCCTTAATCTGCACCATAAACAGAGAAAAAAAAACATTTCCTCCAACTCTGTAGTCAAAATATGACACACGAAAGCCACTGCAGTCATGTCTTATGTAGGTATGGTACATTACCTGCTTAATTCCACACTGCTGCTGCTGCTGCTGCTGAGCCGCTTCAGTCGTGTCCAACTCTGTGCGACCCCGTAGACGGCAGCCCACCAGGCTCCGCCGTCCATGGGATTCTCCAGGCAAGAACGCGGGAGTGGGTTGGAGCGGGTTGCCATTTGCTTCTCCAGTGCATGAAAGTGGACGTGAAGTTGCTCAGTCGTGTCCGACTCTTCGCGACCCCATGGACTGCAGCTGCAGGCTCCTCCATCCATGGGGTTTTCCAGGCAAGGGTACTGGAGTGGGGTGCCATCGCCTTCTCCCTCTCCCACACTGTCAGTATGTACTGACGCTTTGTTCACTTGTGGTTGGCTTTATGCATTTAGCGTTTGGTGAGTAAACTCAGTACATGTTAGGTTGCTGGCCTCCACAGTGCTGTCAGCCTTGTGCTAGGAAGACGGGGAGGGGAGCAGGTGTGCCCTGCCCGCCACGCAGCAACGTCGTCTTGCACTTACACACACCTGGCCCTGGGCTGCGAGACTCTGGGGAAAGGAAACGGAGTAAGAGGACACCGTCTCCGTCTTGGGGACATGCTATCTGATGGGGACATAGCTAAACCAGGTTCTAGGCACTCAAGTCATCAGCTTCTCAGAGGCTCTGATGAAGGGCTTAGATAACAGACTTCATTTGATACTGTTCTGAGACAAGAACACTCCGAAGTGTGGAGTAGGGACAGTTCCCTGGTGGCCTAGTGGTTAGGATTCCAGGCTTTCACTACCATGGCCCAGGTTCAGTCCCTGTTTGGGGAACCAAGGTCCCACAAGCTGTGTGGTGGCACAGCAAAAAATAAGTCAGTAAATACAATTTAAAAAAATAAACAACAAAGTTGTAGGAATGTGTTGAGGGAATTAGTAACCCTTTACGCCTACCTCCACCTCCCAGATCTCCTACCTGCTCTCTCATATTTTCGTTTCCTTTCATAAGAAAATAAAGTATTTCATTTCACAAGAAATCAGGCTTAGAAAACTGACAAATGAATATCCTATTCCTGATGGAGGGGTAAGGAAAAGCAGGAGAGAACCCAGGGCATGCCCATTTTACAGATCAGGAGACTGAGGCTTCATACAGAAGGCTCAGCAGCTTGGCTCAGCTCACAGGGCAGGTGGCAGCACTCCAGCCCAGACCTCCTGAGTTCAGACATCCCTCTCTCCTGGTCTTCACTTCCTTCTGCGTGCCAACTCAGGGCCCGAGTTACAGGGTATTTGGGGCCCTCTGCTGCCTCAGGGGATCCCAGCAGGATCAACTGTCATGAAGCCAGGTGGAGAGAGGCTGAGGTGGAAAACTGGTGTGAGGCCACCTCCATGCAGGCTCCCAGGGCCCAGCCAGCACCCCCGGCCAGTGTGCAGCACCGAACCCTACTCCTGCAGAACCTGCTGGAAGCCACAGAACCACCTTGTCTGGAACCAGGGAGCTCAGCCCACGCTTCAGGCAGCAGTGCAAGGGAAACAAAGAACGTGACCTCCCTCTGGCTGACGGCTCAAACGGCGACCTGCCCACCAAGGGCAGTGGCTGGCCCCGCAGTGGCATGGAGAGAGGCCGGTGTGGAGTGTGCCCAGCCCAGACAGCACCCAGCCCAGGGAGTGCCCGGGATGGTGCAAGAGCTTCCCGCCGGCCTCTGTAGGTCCCACCAGGCCCAGCGTGAGCGTGTTTCTCGTGCTCACAGCTTCCCTAACGAAGCTGGGTTTCCCTCTGCCACTACTTTGCCTTTCTGGAAAGGGCAACAGGAAAAGAATGACAAAATTTGGGGGAATCTTCCGAAAAGCCCTTGCCTGACCCCCAGAGCTAGAGAGAGCAGACAGAGATAGCAGGTTTCCAGCATCTTCAGATTCACCCTACTTCCCCTCTTAGGAAAACCTGCCTTTAGGAAAAGAATAAATCACAGCCTGGAGGTTTAAATGAGTACCAGCGTCTTGTAATCTTTTAGCAGGGGGCAGAAAACCTTTTGGACGGGAATGACTCTACCGGGGTGGCTTTTAGGCATAGCTGGGACACAGAGCTACTTCAGAGAAGAGAGCCCCCTCTTCACTCCCGACACCAGGCGGGTTAGAAGCCACTTCCTTTGTCCTTGTTCCAGTTCAGTCAGAAGGTTCTTCACATACCTGCCACGTGGTACTCTAGGGAGAGATGGCCCAGCCCACCAGCACATCTTCCAGGGGACCATTCACCTCGATTTTGCCATCTGCCTCCTTTCATTCATACACATCCAAACTCCTCATCGTCCCTGTAAGTTCACCCAAAGCTAGAAAGCCATCCCCTACCCCCATCACCCTACCCTGCAGGGTCAGCGTGGTTGATGACCATGAACTTTCTGTTTGACCTTGGAATGAGTTTTTGCATGTGATTATCAGAGAGTGGGTCCAATATTAAGATTTCTACGTGCAGTGAGATCTCATGCATGACACACCTAGAAAGAACCACATCACTAAATGCTGAGCCTAGACCGGGAAGGCCTGGTCACTGGGCACCAGGAAGACACGCGGTCCCCTCTGCTCCTCCACTAGCCACCTGCAGTCTGCGAACGGGCAGCTCCCCCTTTCCCTGCCAGAGATCCCTCAGTGCCTACAAAGTGGGAGGAAGCAAAGTGTATGTGTGTGTGCCTATGGTCACTTCCGTCGTGTCCAGCTCTTTGCGACTCCATGGGCTGTAGCCCGCCAGGCTCCTCTGTCCATGGGATTCTCCAGGGAAGAACACTGGAGTAGGTTGCCATTTCCTCCTCCAGGGACCTTCCTGACCCAGAGATCAAACCCACATCTCCTGCATTGGCAGGTGGGTTCTTTTCCACTAGCGCTGTCTGGGAAGCCCCAGCAGAGGGTGTGAGATGTCTATAAAGCACAATAGATTGGAATAGAAGCTCCCCCCCAATTAAAGCTGAAATGTGGCTACAGCCTCTAACTGTGTGAATCACAACAAACTGAAAAATTCACAGAAGGGGTCAACGGGAGCTGGTTGGATGGCATCACCAACTCAGTGGACATGTGTGCGTGTCCAACTCTGCAACCCTTCTGGACTGTCCCCTGCCAGGCTCCTCTGTCCATGGCGTTTTCCAGACAAGAAGAATGGAGTGGGTTGAGTTTGAGATGGAGATGGTGAAGAACAGAGAAGCCTGGTGTGCCTCAGACCGTGGATCGCAAAGAGTCGGACACAACTTAGTGACTGAACAACGACACCAGTGTGGCAGAAATCTGTGGCCTTTCTCAGTAACGTGCAAAAGAAGACGCACACACATGCAGCTGGGTGTCGTCGAGAAAGCACTGAGGATCAGAATTTTACAGAAATAAAACCAAAGTGCTGCTTACGGGTTGTTGAACTGCCACATGTGAAAGGGGCCGCGTATACAGCTTCAGCATCAGAGCCGCTAAATTGGGCCCAGGAATCAAATCTCTTGACTGTACCAAATGGGAGAAGACCTCTGGAGGGGGCGTTGTGGGCAGAGCCTAGGCAGGGACTCGAGACCCGGCCTGACTGCACAGAGCGGGTGTTGGGGTGGGGCAGGGCGGGGGGGGGCTGGCGAGAAGCCCCCTGCACCTGCTGTGCCTCAGGAGAGGGTGCTCAGGCCAGCTCCACCCAATGGTCCGGGTGTGGAGGTGCGGCCTCCCCACCTCCCCTGCTTCCAGAGGACTTGGTGTTTCCTGAGGGTGGTGCTTTCCTTACCAAGGGGCAGACCAGGGCAGCCCCCTCTCTTTGGGTTCTTTGCACACTTTGGCTTTAATGAAAGATATTTCTATGGACATCTTTTGNCACCCGATGGTCCGGGTGTGGAGGTGCGGCCTCCCCACCTCCCCTGCTCCCAGAGGACTTGGTGTTTCCTGAGGGTGGTGCTTTCCTTACCAAGGGGCAGACCAGGGCAGCCCCCTCTCTTTGGGTTCTTTGCACACTTTGGCTTTAATGAAAGATATTTCTATGGACATCTTTTGCAAGAAGACTTTGTGGATGCCTGTTTTCCTTTCTCTCGAATATATTTGTACAGGTGGAAGTTCTGATTATGATATTGTGACTTGTGACAAGTAGATTTGGTCATTCAGATGAGTAATGCAGGCCTTCCACTCACATGCTGTTTGGCAGAACGGATCTCAAGGACTTGTCTAGCAACACGGTGGCTGAGAAATTAGAGGAACATGTGGCTACTAATGTAGAGCTATTAAGAGTGAAGAAAGAGTTGTTGTTGCTAAACTGCATCCAACTCTCTGCAGCCCCATGGACTGTAGCACACCAGGGTCCTCTGTCCTCCCAGAGTTTGCTCAAATTCGTGTCCACTGAGTCGGTGATGCCATCCAACTATCTCATCCTCTGTCGCCCCCTTCTCCTCCTGCCCTCAGTCTTTCCTAGCATCAGGGTCTTTTCAAATGAGTCAGCTCTTTGCGTCAGGTGGCCAAACTATTGGAACTTCAGCATCAGTCCTTCTAAGGAATATTCAGGGTTGATTTCCTTTAGGATTGACTGGTTTGATCTCTTTGCTGTCCAAGGGACTCTCAAGAATCTTCTCGCATCACTACAATTTGAAAGTATCAGTTCTTGAGCACTCAGCCTTCTTTATGGTCCAACTCTCACATCCCATGACTACTAAAAAGCGATTTCACTATGTGGACCTTTGTCAGCAAAGTGAAGTCTCTGCATTTTAATACGCTGTATAGGTTTCTTATAGCTTTCCTTCCAAGGGTTAGGGTTAGGCATTATGTTGGTGTAATCTCCATCATGTGCATGTGGAAATTAAAATGAATACAAGTGAAAAATATAATTAAAAAAAATAAAAGACAACCCCACTCTGCTTTGTTTCCGCAGCTTGGGAGCCTGACCCAGCGCTGCCCCTCAGTGCCAGCAACCGGACTGGGCAAGATGTTCAGCAAGACATGGCTACCCGCCAGGTAAGTGAAGACCTCCCCACACCCCACAGGGAAGCAGAGGAGTCAGGTGGGGAGCCTCTGAGCGGAGGTGCCGCCTGGTTCTCTTCTCACTTCGTGGCCCGTCACTAGGGGGTCTGTGTCTCCAGGGCACCATCCCTCCCACAACAGAACGGGTCATGCTGGTCCATGTGAAGGTGGACCCAGCAAAGGCCTCGGTTTACCCCCAGGCACCAGGCACCACGGGGGCAGAGTGTTGTTGGGCTGCTCATTGGCTCACCCCTGGGGTCTTGGCCTTATGCGGGTACCCTCCAAAAAGGACCAGAGAGCAGGAAAGAAACAGTTCACCAAAGTGAAAGGTGGAGCTGAGACTGATGTTTAAATTCAATCTTTTCTTTGCTGAACTGGTTCAAGTTGGATGAGTGTCCATGTCCCTCCTGGGATCTCACTCACCCCAGGAGGTAACCAGGGCAGAACAGCAGCAAGGAAGAACTCCTATTCTTAGGCATTTCCCATACGATGCTGCTCCCCGTCACCACGTTGCACCATTTACCCTCCAGCTCACCTTGGGAATGGACCCAATTTTTATCCCAACAAAAGTGGAGGAGGTTGAGTAACTCATCACAGGATGACAAGGCCTGGGAGCCCGGTTCAGATCTGAGTGACAGCAGAGTCTCAGAGCTTCCCTAAAACTCTCTGCACGGAGTGACTTTACAGGGACCTGAAGCAGCATGGCAGGGCCCTGGGAAGATGACTGAACAGAGCCCACCCCAGACAGGGGACGGCGCGTGGCAAGGCCAGAGCACTCTCAGAGAAAGGAGGCCAGGCCCCACGCTTGGGCACAGAGCCCCCATTCCAGGATGCCATGGACACAACCCACACCTACAGAAACACGTGAAGAAGGTTCCCAACTCGTGCTGGGGGCCAGGCTGCACTTGAGAGCCCCCGAGACCCCTGTAGAGTGCTCCCTCCCTTCCTCAGAGCCTCCCTGAATGTGGAAGCTTAGTTCTTGCAGACAGGTAGTTACTGCTTTCATACATCTCCTGGAAGCTTTTGGGCAGAACCCATAGCACTTGATGGAAGATAAAATTTTCCATCTGTTTCTAAAATCCCTCACTATCACCTTTAAGAATGAAGGTCATACAGCTGCCATCCTAATGGGAGCCTTTGAGTTGTTAGGTTTGATATCATGACTTTTGTGAAAGGATGGCTGGGGGGCAGGGATCAGAGAGCAGGAGAGGCCTGAGGGGACATGGCAGACACAGCCCTGCCTCTATCCACTCAGCATCACCTGGAGGAGGTGCTGATCTCAGAAGGTTGCCCTGGCAACAGAGCTGGGTGCGGCGTGATCGGGAGCCCAGGAGGGGAGGGGAGGCTGCCCAGAAGGGGCTGGGAGCAGAGCAGAACACTTAGGGGGCTTGCCTGAGGGTCACTGAGCTGGGTCAGCAACCCGGAGTCACAAACATGTGGGCTCAGGGATGAGATACCACGTCGTCATTGTTCAGCTGCCAAGTCGTGTCCAACTCTTCCCAGCCCCACGGACTGCAGCGTGCCGGGCTTCTTTGTCCCTCACCGTCTCCCAGAGTTTGCCCAAGTTCATGTCCATTGAATCAGTGATGCCGTCCAACCACCTCATCCTCTGTCACCCTCTTCTGCCTTCAGTGTTTCCCATCAGCAGCCTTTTCCACAAGGACACCACCGGTGATGGCAGACTCTCTAGTAAAGTTATGGGAACTCGTTGTCTCCATCAGGCAGATGAAGACGACTTTCCCAGGCTCTCCAAACATGGGGGAGAGTGGACTGAAACCTAGGTGATGCACGTGGCCTACAGGAGGGCAGGGGTACCTGGGGGTGGGGAAAGGCAGACCACAGCATCCCACACGGCATGTGTTGCCTGGGAAGGCCACTCCTCACCCCTCCACTTGGGAGAGGATGCCCGAACCTCACAGGGTGGAGGGAGGTCAACAGAGTCCCTTTGAGACTGTGGCTGGAGATGGTTAAAATCTGCTAGCTGGGGACCAAATATTTGAATCCACATACTGTGATTTTAATCATCATCTTTAGTGGTTAAAACTTAGCATGAAGGTTTCAAAGAATATAGGGACTGAAATGGTCTCTCATAAGGTAATATCCACACAGGGAAGGATGAGAAAAATCAGGACTGAAAATCTGGTTAAGAGAAGAGACAATGATGGTGGGTGTTGAGTAAAACTCGCGTGTGGTTAAGCGTATTCCAGAAGATAAGTGAAAGTAAAGCGTGTCTGACTTCACCAATGCAAACAGGTTACGTACCTTTCCCGCCACATCAGCACCTGTTTCACCCAGCACTTTCAGGTGCTGCTTTCAAGAAAGAGAGCAGTTTCTTTCCTCCACTTACGGATCATCTACGACACGCAAGGCACTCTACTGCATTTCCCGCTGAGAGGATGGATAAATTCTGTTTGAGTCAGCCAAGCTCATATCAAGGTTGAGGTCTGGAAGTGGTCCCATAGCCAGACCACCCAGCATGCTCCTACTTAGATATGCTTAGAGGTACCTGTGTCTCTTAAAGCTAAACATCTGGTCACAGGGCAAGATAACCATGTTTCTTTGGTAAGTCACTGGAAGCAGTGTGATTTGACTAATGAGTCGGGTTGTTTATTGATCACAGAGAGCAGCACCTGAAAGTGTTAGTTGCCCAGTCACGTCTGACTCTTTGTGACCCCATAAACTGTAGCCTGCCAGGTTCCCTTGTCCCCGGGATTCTCCAGGCAAGAATACTGGAGTGGGCAGCCATTCCCTTCTCCAGGGGATCTTCCTGACCCAGGGATCAAACCTGGTCTCCTGCACTGCAGGTAGATTCTTTACCATCTGAGCCACCAGGGAAGGCCACTCCTATAGCTATACTGTTTGNCTCCAGGCAAGAATACTGGAGTGGGCAGCCATTCCCTTCTCCAGGGGATCTTCCTGACCCAGGGATCAAACCTGGTCTCCTGCACTGCAGGTAGATTCTTTACCATCTGAGCCACCAGGGAAGGCCACTCCTATAGCTATACTGTTTGCTCAAAGCTCAACACAGATAACAATAGCAATTAATTGTAACTATTATGGCTTCCAGGCTATCTTGCCAGTTGACCCCTGGGGCCAGACGTTTAGGTTTAGGAGGTGCAGGTACCTCTAAGAGCATCTAAGCATGAGCACGCTGGATGGCCTGGCTGTGGAACCACCTCCAGACCTCAAACTTGATATGAGCTTGGCCAAATCGAACAGAATTTACCCATCCTCTCAGCAGGGAATGCAGTAGAGCACTTTGCATACAGTAGGAGATCTGTAAGTGGCTGAAATATCCGCCCTACTTATCAGGGTGACCACACCATTCAAATGCAAGTGACAGTGTTCATATGACATTTACCAAGTCCTGTGTGAATCAGGCTAACCACATCTTCTGACCTGATTTAGCTCGGAACTGGTTTTGTTGTCTGATCTTAATAGCCTAGCTTCCAGGCTGTCAATCAAACAACAGATTTACTGGGCACCTTCTGTGTACCTGACGCAGAGCTGGAAGCTGGGGAGGCCATGATGGATAAAACAAAGGCCCTGCTCTCGAAATGTTCCCGACATAGTGACAGATGAACAAGTAACCACAGAAGAGCAAGACAGGTGTCAGAGACAGAGCAAGGTGCTGGCAAACTCCAAGGAAGCACCCCCTTGTGCCGAAGAGTCAGAGCTGGTTTCAGATGGATGGGGAACGGATTCTGATAGACAAGAGGGAATTGGCCAGGCCGGAAGGGGCCACTGCAGGTACACAGTGACACGTCCTAAAGGGCTAGTTGTAGTGTGATTTATACACTCATGAACTTCCTATGGAATAGTGAATCCTAGTTAGGAGACGTAAAGTCCTTTGAGAGTCTGATTTTTTTAATTGATGTCCCCAGCCCCCACGAAGCCACCCTTGGACTCCTGTTTAGAAAATCCTCCTGTAGGATATTTAGAGTCTGGAGACCTGGCTTTATCTCCTCCTCTGTCAACATTTGTCTTCTGTTCCTCACGTCTTTGAGCCTTGGGTTGCCCATCTGTAAATAGGGCTCACGAATTCCTGCCTGACTCACAAGGTAGATGAGAATTAAAGCAAGGCCATGTAGGTAGAGAGTAGTCTAAATTCTAAACCTTCTGAAAGCCATGTATGAATTTTAGAGAAATATTAGAGAACTAATGATAACATAATGATTACTAATGATAACACAGGGTCTCCCCTTGTGGCTCAGCTGGTAAAGAATCTGCCTGCAATGTGGGAGACCTGGGTTTGATCCCTGGGTTGGGAAGATCCCCTGGAGAAGGGAAAGGCTACCCTCTCCATTATTATGGCCTGGAGACTTCCAAAGGGGTTGCAAAGAGTCGGACATGACTGAGCGACTTTCACACTTTNATGTGGGAGACCTGGGTTTGATCCCTGGGTTGGGAAGATCCCCTGGAGAAGGGAAAGGCTACCCTCTCCATTATTATGGCCTGGAGACTTCCAAAGGGGTTGCAAAGAGTCGGACATGACTGAGCGACTTTCACACTTTCACACGATGATAACATCACAGGAGGAAAAGAGGCTCAGACCACAAAGATCTCAAAGGCCGTGGCAGCTCTGCAGGATTTTAAGTCTGGGACTAGATCAAGCTCATACACTTAAAAAAAATCCCCAGAGAGTTATGTGGAGGATGGAGGAGTTCAGAGAGTCAGGGGAATTCAGGTCTGAGACAAGGAAACCCGGAGAAACTATTGAGTTATGCAGGACAAGCCTTATACCCAGACTTGAGGGGCAAACACCCTGAAGCAGAGCGCCTAGAGAGAGAGAGAGGTGTGTCTGCGTCTTTACTCAGGGCGGCTCCTGAAGCAGGCCACCCCAGCGTCCTGGGGATAGAAGGCCCACATCTCAGCTGCCTCTAAACCCCAGCCCCCTGCAACGCATGACCTCAAGCTCAGGCTTTCTACTGCTGAAATCAGTTTAAGAGCACTTTGTTCCTTTTGAAAAACCACCAGTCACTCGGAGAACCCCTAAATGCCTCATCGTTCTCCATTCCTTATGTCAGATCTAGAGAGAGATGGAGTTCAGGTCAGAGAGTTGGACTAGAGTGCCAGTACTGGCTCCTGGCCCTTCCAGAGAGTGGTCCTTTGAGCATACTCACTCTGCTTCCATGAGAAACTTCTTTCTTCCCTTGGTTGAAGCAAAGTGGTGCTGGAGAAGACTTTTGAGTGTCCCTTAGACTGCAAGGAAATCAAAGCAGTCAATCCTAAAGGAAATCAGTCCTGAATATTCATTGGAAGGACTGATGCTGAAGCTGAAACTCTAATACTTTGGCCACCTGATGCAAAGAACGACTCGTTGGAAAAGACCCTGATGCTGGGAAGAATTGAAGGCAGGAGGAGAAGAGGATGACAGAGAATGAGATGGTTGGATGGCATCACTGACTCGATGGACATGAGTGTGGGCAAGCTCTGGGAGTTGGTGATGGACAGGGAGCCCTGGCATGCTGCAGTCCATGGGGTCGCAAAGAGTCGGACACAACTGAACTGACTGACTTGAAGCATGCTCGCAAGCTTGCTCAGGCCGGGAGCTGACTCAGTCCAGCGGGAGCCCTCAATATACTATATAAGTCCCCAGGTCAGGGTCTAGGGCAGCAGCTCGGGTCTCAAAAAGCGCAGGCAGCCAGCACTTTCACTGTGAGAAGCCGCCATCCGGCCCCGCTTGGCTGGAAACTCATCACTACGTGGAAAGGCAAAGGGCATCGTTATTTCCATTCACCATGTATTTGCTACATCACTGGTTTCCTATTTCAGCACGTTTAAAAAATTTCCCCTCAGGGGAGAGCGCTGAGGTACCTTTGTTGTGAAATATGGTTAACACAAGGTGCTTTTTTTTTTCATGACGTCACTCAGAGTAGGTCTCTGTATATAGGAAAACTAACGCCTCTGTGACTGTCCAGTCCTCTGGAATGTCAAAGAAATGCAGAGAAGAGGGAAGGGATGGTTAACGGGAAGAGCAGTGAAATGTGAGAGGAAAGAAAAAACAGTGTTTAGACCAAGATCAAAATGTGGAAAAGCGCTTGGCGGGGGCAGCATTCTAAAAAAAGAAACCTTACCTACTTCCTCTTGCTGGTCATGGCTTATCTATGTGTCCATAGTTTTTAAAGCTGAAATGAATCTGACAGGTTTAGCTCTGTTACTCTCAATATAGCTTGTAACATCAGATTTTAAATATTCAAATATTTTGCTCAAATCATCAGAGGCTCTGTTTTTATGTGCGCTAAAGCTGCAGGTGACTAAGGCTGAAATGAGGCCAGCAGTCAGAGCATTGCCCTCCTGTGTTTAAAGAAATGCTTAGAATCACTTGACATTTAATAAGATGTTGGCTTTCTGGCTTTTTGAATAGCTGGCAGGGACACTGGGCCCACATTCCTGTATGGTGCCGGTGGACCACCCCTTTGGACACAGCAAGACTTTTGCCATTTTTCCACAGACCCCGCTACTCCCTATTACACACCACAACCATTCACTTTTCCCACTTGGCCCCTCAGGCATTTGAGGGTGCAGCCTCTGGGTCAGGCAGTGAGACAGGCTCTGCTGGGTGTAGCCAAAGTTGTCCTCTGTACTAGTGAGCTTTTGTCCCTCCAACATATGAAAATAATGAGGCATTTCCAAACAAACTCAGAGGCAACCAAAAGACATTTATTTATCTATTTTTAAACGATGTGTGTTTTTTTTTTCATATATTTATAGTTGATTTACAATGTTGTGCTAGTTTCAGATATACAGTTTCAGATTCTTTTCCATTATAGGTTATTACAAGATACTGAATATAGTACCCTATGTTATACAGTAAAGCCTTGTTATTTGTTTTATCTAAAGGGGTGAAAGTGAAAGAAAGTGAAGTCGCTCAATCGTGTCCAACTCTTTGCAGCCCCGTGGACTGTAGCTTACCAGGCTCCTCCTTTCATGGGATTTTCCAGGCAAGAGTACTGGAGTGGGTTGCCATTTCCCTCGCCATATATAAAGTGGTATGTGTCAGTTAGTAAACACAGAAGGGAGTTCTAGTTCCCAAGTCCTGTGGTTTGAGTCCCAATTTCTCTACCCTTGGGCTTCCAGGGGCTCTCTATTTAGGGGCCTCGCCGGTGGCTCAGATGGTAGAGAATCCACCTACAATGCAGGAGACATCAGTTCGATGTCCCTGGCTGGAAAAGATCCCCTGAACAAGGGGATGGCTACCCACTCCAGTATTCTTGCCTGGAGAATTCCATGGACAGAGAAGCCTGCCGGGCTACAGTCTATAGGTGGCAAAGAGTCCAACACAGACAGACTAAGTGACTAACACTTCTCTACCCTGGTTCCCTCCCTGAACAGTTAAGTAACCATCAACCAAGAGCTGGAACGGCTCTACCGCACACACCCCCAGGCTTCACCCGGGGCCCCATCATTTCTGGACCGGAGCTTGTGCTGAGAGTAACTAAGTGAAGGCAGTGGGAGGTGTGGGGTGGGTGGAAAGGTCAGGAGGCAGAGTGGTGCTAACCAGCGGGAACTCTTCATCGGGGGCGCTCCGTCAAAGATTGGTGTGCCACATATCATTGATTTCTGGAGAATACAGAGTATTGAAAATGTTCACATTTGCTTTAAATAACAGAAATGTGTCCGTAAGCCCCAGCACAGCTTTATTCAGACAACACATCTGAATTAAACAGAAGGTTCTCTGTATAAAAGTTCTGCCTCCAAGGTCAGTAGTGCCGCCTTTAGGATGGAAGGAATGTGAGCAAAAAGTTAAAGCAACTGGAGAACAGGCCAAGCAGGCAGCCGTCTTGGTAGGCTAATTTCAGAGTCACACAGAAGAGTTGCCCACCTCGCCTTCTCTCCTTCCACGCACGCACACAGGCACGTATGCACGCACGCACGCACGCACGCACACACACACACACACACAGAGGGCCTGCTGGACACTGAATGACCAGGAAGTGAACAACCAACAGGAACTGAGTGGTCCCAACTTCCTAAGAATCACAAGGAGATGCTGGAATCAAGTCGTGAGTTTCCACGGCCTGCGCCTTGCAGCTGGTGTTTACTCCCCACGCTGCAGAATCATGCTGTGCAGGAAAACCACTGATTTGGAGTCGTAAGTTTAGATTTCACTGCAGGCTAAACCTGACCACACTACAGCCTGGAGGGAAAACTTCTCCTAAGTAAGGCAGTCCGAGCTTCCCACCCGTGTGCCACAAATGAGTGACGGTGATGCCGCCACACTTCTGCACTCGGCTCCCGCGCGGCTGGGGGCCCAGCCAGCCTGTTTGCAGCCTCAGTTCACCTCCTGGTGACACAAAAAGGTTTGGGAAGCATTGCCTTGGGTTAAAATTCTCGCAGAAATTCTCAACACTTAGATTATAAGTGTGTATTAGCTATTCACTGATGCAGAACCAACATTTCTTGACTGATGATGCTTTATTGTAAAACCAATTTTGAAGAAACAAACAACAGCAACTTGCAATTAGGCTCTTCACTGTTTTCCCTCCTAATTTCCACCCCAGTTAAGCCAGACTCCTGGTGACTTGCTGTTCTGAGCTGTGCCTCCTCACATCCTACCAACCGCTATCCCTTAGAGACTCCTACTGTCTTCCACCCAGGAAAGGTCTGGCGTCTGCAGTGTCCCTCCAGCAGCTGGACCTGCCCACCGAGCTGAGAGAGTCTATCCTCCAGTGCCCCGTGGTGCTGACTCAGGGCCCCAAGACCAAGGAGAGGCACCTCTTCCTCTTCAGGGACTGGCTGGTCGTTGCCAAGCAGAGGTAAGTCACACGACTGGCACTGTCTTCCTGTCTGTGAAAAGGCACTTTCTTTCCCAATTCCTACTGCCTGAAGGCATCTCAAAGAGAGTTCCCCCTTCATTTGACAAATGAGACCACGAGACTGGAGGGGCTGCCTGCCTCAGACACCATCACAGGTGTAGCAGGTAGAAAGCTAGTGGGGCGGTTAGGGTATAGGGGAGCCATCATTTAAAAAGAACTCTTAGTGAACTTGATCTGTTGGGTTGCTAAGAAGCCCTTAAAGTGTTCACAGCAACAAATTTGAAATCAGAAAGTTAGAAACTCAGTAATTAAGTTAATGTTAATTACCATGATAATCACTTTTCTCTTTGGGGGAAAATATGCAATTATACGTCTTCAACATTTGTGTTAGATCAGGAGAGGCTACATCAAAAGAAGTGCAGTATTAATTTTCTGACTTGTAGGCTGACTGTGTATCAACAATGTTTCTTGATTTCTTTCCCATTCCCCAGAAGGAACATGTGCCTGTATGCTCCTTTGCCTCAATCTGCTCTGGGCAGAGAGAGAAGGAGAGAGACCAAGTCCCTCTACCCCACTCCTCACATGGAGCCTGTCCCTTCTCTCCTCCCCCCGCCACAGTGTCTGATAGATTAGCTGTGCCCAAGTGAGAAATAGGACCAATGGTCACCCAGCAACTAAGTAACTCTCTTCATCTCCTCTGGGAAGGGGGAGGAGTGTGCCCAAGAGGCTGGTAGTGGGTGAAGAATACCCCTGGCAGAGCCAGGAAGATGACTTGGACCAGCGGGGATAAACCACCCAGTGGACAGCACCCTGCCCCACCTTGCCACCTCCCTTGCCCTACCCTCCTGTCCTTTGGTTTGAGGGGTTCCTCTCCTCCTTCCAGATGGCCCACCAAGCTAAAAGGGAATAAAAAGCAACCTTTCCTGGGGAGGGAGAAAGGGGGCCCTGGCCTTGAGCAGATTCCAAGGTGGCAGCCCAAACAAGGAGTGGTGGCAGGAGCCGCCTGGCCAGGCCACCAGTTGACTTGGGCTGCAAGAGGATGTCTGATTCTGAATGAGGGCCACAGTGGCCCTGAGGATGGGATCCAGGGCACCTGAGGTGTGACCCCCTGACCACGAATGCACCTGAGCTCCAGTTCAATCCCAGGGCAGTGACTACCTGGAGGAAAGTCACCTCGGAGCCTACTCGGATCTGTCTTCTGGAAATGAGCTGCGCCTGCCTGCTTCTGCGTCTTTTATTGCCACAGCAGGATTCAGAGAGCACGAGACTCAAGTGTGTCACTGGGCCCGGGTGCCCGGGGAACACCCACCTCACTTTCAGAACTGAGCACCTGCCAGGCACATCACACGTGTCAGCTGGCTTAATCCTCCCAACCCATTTCACAGATGAGGAAGGTAAAGCTCAGAGAGGCTGAGTGCTTGTCTCAAGTCCCCCGAGAGGAAGTAGCGGAAGCAAGCCTAACACTTCACCCTGTTTCTCAAAGGGCAGCACCTGGATCCTGGAAGGAAGCTCTCTGACTTGAGCTGCACTTCCCAGGGGCACATGCACATCAAATAGGATTCCACGGATTTTTCAGAAAGAAAAGGGTGCAGGGGATTGTGACAGCCTTCCACAAACTCCACACTGGCAAAGGAAAGGTGGGGTGGAGGTGCTGAACATAGAACTTAGAGACTTGTGGAGTCGATCCTTCAGGGAAAGCATGGGCCTCCGGGGGAAGTTCTGATGTCCACAGTCAACTCAGGGTCTTCATGCAAAGTGCAGGCCAGAGCCGTGGAAAAGAGAGACCCGGGGTCATCTGTGCAGCAGTGGAGGGAAAGACCCTCCTTTGTGTGGATGATGACTGGGGGTGGGGGGTATAGGGGCATTGTACTTATGTCTTATAGGAAGGAAAGCATTTGCAAATTTTTTATACTTTCATTTAATTTCCCTTGAAAAGTTCTATTTTAAGCTTTGGGGGAAAATGTGCCCATTTTAAGAGCTTCTCACACCTACCCACCATGATTAATTTTCTTAGATGCTTAGAGATTTCAAAGAATTCAAAGCGTATCAGGCATCCTCCCCTCATATTCCTCCCAGCCAGGGAAGTGTTGTTTTCAGAGCCCCGAGAAATCCCCCGAGGCACAAACAGCAGCTGGGGAAGTCCTGCCCAGCACATCCCGAGAAAGTGAAGCGGCCCCTTCCGGCCTGGTCCGCACAGAGCACTGTGCAGGCTGCTGAATCATTCCTCGCTTTCATTCAAACAAACACCCCGAGTCCTTCCTCAAAAGGCTCGCTCCTGCCCGCAGTCAGGGGAGAAACCCTGAAGATGCACCCAGGGTGTGGGCAACTGTTCACAAGGACAGTCCGCCACAAGGGCTCTGCACCAAGAGAGGCGCTGTGGATCGGCTGCAGGCACCTGGTCACAGCATCCCAGCGACCTTGCCTAACCTGACCACGTGGCCTCCCCGGCTGCAGGGTTGCAGCCATGCCCGGACCTGAGCCTTCACACACCGCTTAGAAAGGATAACGCAGGAACCCTCTTCCTCTTCCCAAAGGAGTCAGGCTGACAGCACTTGCTGAGTAGGTGGATCAGATGTCCACATACTCCCATGGCCCAGCCCTCGAACCCACTGCATCTCCTCTAATGGACCTTCTGCTTCTGTCCTGGCTGTTCCTGCCACCTGGGAGGCTGCACCCCTCTTCCCGTGGCCGGCTCTAACCCAGGCTTAGGGACACAGCTCAGTGCACAGTCAAAGCACATGCTCTGGAACTGCACTGTTCTATATGCCTCAGTTTTCTCATCTGTAAAGTGGGGATTAAAAATAGCACTTCCCTCAGAGAGTGGCTTGGGGTGGGGATGAAAAGGGTGGCTACATGTACAGAGCTTAGAATGAGCCTGGCACTCATGTTAAGCCAGGAGTCCCCAATCTTTTTGGCACCAGGGGCTGATTTTGTGGAAGACAGTTTTCCCACAGGCTAGAGAATGGGGAATGGCTTCAGGATGATTCTCATAAGGAGCAGACACAACCTGGATCGCTCGTAAGCCCAGTTCACAGTAGGGTTTGCACTTCTTTGAGAATCTAATGCCCCCGCTGATTTGACAGGAGGTGGGGCTCAGGCGCTAATGCGAGCAATGGGGAGCAGCTGTAAATACAGATGCAGCTTTAGTCACCTGCCACTCACCTCCTGCCCTGTGGCCACAGACCGGTAGTGGTCCATGACCCAGGGGATGGGGACCCCTGTGTAAAGCATTTGCTATGAAGAACAGTCACTTTCTCAAGTGCTTTCCAGGAAGGACTCTGAAGCCCCACCCTTGGCCCAGAGAGATCAGAGAAGAAAGCTCATAGCCCTCACTAGCCTAGAAGTTAACTGTTAATAATTAATAATTAACTAGTCACTACTGGCATTGTAGAGGGTGTGCTCTGCCTGAGTCATTCTGCTGTGTCTGGTGGTGATAAGAGTCCAAGCTCTCAGGCTTTTTATAATCTGATAGGAGAGGTAGAGTGGACAGAAGGGAAGGAGTGATGGCTGATTCTTGAGTCTGCTTTAGTTTGGATTGTTGTTTTTAATTCAAAGAGTACAATTCCTCTATGTTTGGAAAGTGTAGCCAATTTATCTAGTTTAGAGTAGAATGTTCTACTGTTCAACTATGCATAATGAGCTATTGTAAAGAAATTTTGCTATATTTTTACACGGTTTGATATCTGATTTTTAGAACCATGAGCTGCATGGTTACTTTCTGATCAGTGTGATTAGCATCAGTGAGTGAAAATCTATGAGTCTCAGCAGCATATTGGCAAGAACACGCCCTTTGCCTCCACAGCCAAAGGGAAATGTTTTCAGTTACATTTTACTATAAATAGTGTGAGACACAAAGAAGTTAAGTGTATTTCATAACATGCCCAGTTGTTTTGAAATGTCCTTAACCCAGAGCAATAGCAGTTCACGGTTGGTAATAACCACTCCCAGGACCGGCTGCAGAGCCTGGGGTGAAAGGAAAATGTGGGGTGCTCGGTTCAAAGAGCAGAAAATGCCGCCCAGCGCAGGGGTCTTCTGAGCACGGGGCACCGCACAGGCCATGGGTTTGTCGTGGGGCTGGCTCTGGCTGTCCCCCTTATGGAGTTGATGTGTTTTAATATTGACATTGATGTATTAACACACTTAAGGAGCTTCCAAGCTCAAGGCCTTTATTTGACATATTTATAAGCATTTACCAGTACTTAACAGGATTTCCCTGTAGCTCCAACGGTAAAGAATCTGCCTGCAGTGCAGGAGACCAGGGTTCGATCCCTGGGTTGGGAAAATCCTCTGGAGAAGATTATGGCAGCCCACTCCAGTCTTCTTGCCTGGAGAATCCCATGGATAGAGCAGCCTAGTGGGCTACAGTCCATGGGGTCTCAAAGAGTCAGACATGACTGAAACGACTTAGCACACAAGGACCCAATGTGCTGAGTATTGCAAACATAGCATGTGCTTGCTTTGGGGCTTCCCTTGTGGCTCAGCTGGTAAAGAATCTGCCTGCAATGCAGGAGACCTGGGTTTGATTCCTGGGTTGGGAAGATCCCCTGGAGAAATGAAAGGCTACCCCCTCCAGTATTCTGGCCTAGAGAATTCCATGGACTGTATAGTCCATGGGTNGCTCAGCTGGTAAAGAATCTGCCTGCAATGCAGGAGACCTGGGTTTGATTCCTGGGTTGGGAAGATCCCCTGGAGAAATGAAAGGCTACCCCCTCCAGTATTCTGGCCTAGAGAATTCCATGGACTGTATAGTCCATGGGTTTGCAAAAAGTCAGACACGACTAAGCAACTTTCACTTCCTGCCAGTCATTGTACTAAATCCTTCACTTCTAGTAACTCACTTCATTCTCAAAAAATTCCTATCAGATAGGAAATGACATCTTGTCACTCATCGTTGTCTGTTCGTAGAAGGGAATTGACAAGTCCAGCCTGCACATGAAAAGAGAAAAATTGAACTTCACCTTTTGGAAGAGGATATACTAAAGGACTCACAAACATGTTCATGAGCATCATATCAATACGCAGGCTGTGAGGACTTCCTTGCTGGCCAGCGGTTAAGGACCACCTTGTAAAACAGGGGATGCGAGTTATACCCTATCTAGATAACAAAGATCCTACAGGCTTCTGGGCACCTGAGCCCACGTGCCACATCGAAGATCCCACATGCCACAGCTAAGATTCGACACAGCCAAGTAAATAAATAAATATTTAAAACAAATATATAGAGATAGATTGGTCGATTGTGTTTAAAACCATGAGATTGGTTAAAATCACCATAATAGTGAGTGTCCAGAAAAAAAGAGAAGGGGACTCAGGACTGAGCCCCGCAACGCTACAACATGCAAAGGTTCCTTTTCTGCTCTCTAGCTAGGAAGCCAGGCATTTCCAAGGTCGCCAAGTCCCTGGGTAGTGGAGCTGGACCTAGGCGCCAAGCACTCGGGTTTCAGAGCCTGCACTCTTCACTGCTCGGCTGCTTGGCTGGAAAACAAAGGCCCAGGTTCAGTAAATGAACAGACGAATGGAGATCTGTAAACTGATATTTGCCATTTGGCCTGGTGTTATGATATCCATGAAAACTATCATTTCTTCTCGGGTTCTTGGGCTTGATGTGCCTGGCCCCAGATGGTGGTGCCTGTCATGGAACCGCTCATTGGTCGACACGTTTCTCTGCTGAGCTGACAAAGATCAGACACCGTTCCAGGCATAAAATAGACAAAAAGCCCTGCTCCTGTGGGGCTTATATTCTAGCAAGAGGAGACAGAAAGTAGACAAGAAATGTAATAAACGATCTAGAGATTCCCTGGTGGCTCAGACAGTAGAGTCTGCGTCCAATGTGAGAGACCCACGTTCAATCCCTGGGTCGAGATGATCCTCTGGAGAAGGAAATGGCAACCCACTCCACTATTCTTGCCTGGAAAAGCCCATGGCTGGAGGAGCCTGGCAGGCTACAGTCCATAGGGTCACAAAGAGTCAGACACAACTGAGCACCTTCACTTTCAGTATGTTGGAAAGTGGTATGTGTTATGGGGGAAAAAATTAGAATTGGGTAAAAGAATCAGCGATTCATAGCAAAGGAGGGGGTCCTCATTGCAAAGGGGAGTTTTGAGCAAACATGAAAGAAATTAAAGTTAGCGGAGTGGATATCAGTATTCCTGGCCCAGAAAACATCAAGAGCAAAGACCAAGGCTGGCGTATGCCTGGCATGATGAAGGGCAACACGGTGGCCAGGGGGGCGGAGCAGAAGGAACAAGGGCAGGAGGGTGGGAGACGTGGCAGCAGGCAACGAGTGCCCGATCAGACACCCCAGTGGGCTCGCAGGAGGCAGGACTCTGCCTGTTTTTCTTTGTTGGGTGAGATGGGAGCCCCGGAAGGGATGGAGCAGGATCACACTGGCTGCTATGTGGGAAATGGCCCAGGGTCAGCACAGAAGCCGGGGCAGAGAGAAAGGTCACCTCACAACCTAACATCACTCACCTGGGGATGCATGATCCAGGGAAGTGAGGGATTGCCCTGTATGGAAGCCGCAGCCTGTTTGTAATCTAATCTCAGAAATGGCATTCGAGTTCTTCTGCCTTAATAGCAAGAAGAGATAAGAAAGCCTTCTTCAGCGATCAATGCAAAGAAATAGAGGAAAACAACAGAATGGGAAAGATTAGAGATCTCTTCAAGAAAATTAGAGATACCAAGGGAACATTTCATGCAAAGATGGGCTCAATAAAGGACAGAAATGGTATGGACCTAACAGAAGCAGAAGATATTAAGAAGAGGTGGCAAAAATACACAAAAGAACTGTACCAAAAAGATCTTCACGACCCAGATAATCATGATGATGTGATCACTAATCTAGAGCCAGACATCTTGGAATGTGAAGTCAAGTGGGCCTTAGAAAGCATCACTACGAACAAAGCTAGTGGAGGTGATGGAATTCCAGTTGAGCTGTTTCAAATCCTGAAAGATGATGCTGTGAAAATGCTGCATTCAATATGCCAGCAAATTTGGAAAACTCAGCAGTGGTCATAGGACTGGAAAAGGTCAGTTTTCATTCCAATTCCAAAGAAAGGCAATGCAAAAGAGTGCTCAAACTACTGCAAAATAGCACTCATCTCACATGCTAGTAAAGTAATACTCAAAATTCTCCAAGCCAGGCTTCAGCAATATGTGAACCGTGAACTCCCTGATGTTCAAGCTGGTTTTAGAAAAGGCAGAGGAACCAGAGATCAAATTGCCAACATCCGCTGGATCATGGAAAAAGCAAGAGAGTTCCAGAAAAACATCTATTTCTGCTTTATTGACTATGCCAAAGCCTTTGACTGTGTGGATCACAATAAACTGTGGAAAATTCTGAAAGAGATGGGAATACCAGACCACCTAACCTGCCTCTTGAGAAATCTGTATGCAGGTCAGGAAGCAACAGTTAGAACTGGACATGGAACAACAGACTGGTTCCAAATAGGAAAAGGAGTACGTCAAGGCTGTATATTGTCTCCCTGCTTATTTAACTTATATGCAGAGTACATCATGAGAAACGCTGGACTGGAAGAAACACAAGCTGGAATCAAGATTGCCGGGAGAAATATCAATAACCTCAGATATGCTGATGACACCACCCTTATGGCAGAAAGTGAGGAGGAGCTAAAAAGCCTCTTGATGAAAGTGAAGGAGGAGAGCGAAAAAGTTGGCTTAAAGCTCAACATTCAGAAAACGAAGATCATGGCATCCGGTCCCATCACTTCATGGGAAATAGATGGGGAAACAGTGGAAACAGTGTCAGACTTTATTTTTTTGGGCTCCAAAATCACTGCAGATGGTGACTGCAGCCATGAAATTAAAAGACGCTTACTCCTTGGAAGAAAAGTTATGACCAACCTAGATAGCATATTCAAAAGCAGAGACATTACTTTGCCGACTAAGGTCCGTCTAGTCAAGGCTATGGTTTTTCCTGTGGTCATGTATGGATGTGAAAGTTGGACTGTAAAGAAGGCTGAGCGCCAAAGAATTGATGTTTTTGACCTGTGGTGTTGGAGAAGACTCTTGAGAGTCTCTTGGACTGCAAGGAGATCCAACCAGTCCATTCTGAAGGAGATCAACCCTGGGATTTCTTTGGAAGGAATGATGCGAAAGCTGAAACTCCAGTACTTTGGCCACCTCATGTGAAGAGTTGACTCATTGGAAAAGACTGATTCTGGCAGGGACTGGGGGCAGGAGGAGAAAGGGACGACCGAGGATGAGATGGCTGGATGGCATCGCGGACTCGATGGACATGAGTCTGAGTGAACTCCGGGAGATGGTGATGAACAGGGAGGCCTGGCGTGCTGCGATTCATGGGGTCGCAAAGAGTCGGACATGACTGAGCGACTGAACTGAACTGAATCTGTTCAGTAGAAGCCAGTCAGGAAGTTCAGATCACACTCAGAGGGAGTGGAATTAAGCTTCACCTCCTCAAGAAAGGTGTACAGAAAGATGCGGGGTCATGTTTTTAAAACCATCACATTGACACACGGATTATATTTAACAACATGAGATTGGATAAGATCACCAGAAAAAGAAAGGGAGATCAAGGGCTGAACCCCAGGATGTATCAACATTAAAAGGTTGAGAGGAAGATGAAGACTACCTAAGGAGGTCTGGAATGAGAAATTTGTGAAATGGGAAGGAAACCAAGAGAGTGTGGTGCTTGTGCATCAAGGAGGAGACTGGTCAGCTCTGTCAAACATGGCCATCGGCAGGGTAACCCTCCAAGCCCAGGACAGGCCCAGCTCACGCTTGCTTTTGTCCTGACCTCATTACTAACAATAACGTCCCCACCGACCACCATTCACTCTTAAAAGCAGCCCAGTTTAGCAGTGAATTACGTGCACATCCCAAACAGAAGTCAAGTAACATAAACTGAACTGTGAGATTTGTGAATTGGATCCGGAAGTGCAGAGATCATTAGTAACCAGGGGAAACGATCTGATTAGTGGTTTACCGTGACACATATATCAGCATCCTTTTCATTCAAAGTACTTTTCTATTAGAAGTTATTAATGGGACTTTCCTGGTGGTCTAGTGGCTAAGATTCCACGCTCCCAATTCAGGGAGCCTTCAATCCTTGGTCAGGGAACTATTAATAGATCCCACATGCCACAGTGAAGATCAAAGGTATGACGTGCCACAACTAAGACTCAGCACAGCAAATAAATAAATAAAAATAAACACTATCTGAGTTATTAAAGAGCTAAGCAAAATATTAACTATTAACAGTATTAACATAAATTTGGTACGTTGTTTCATGTTATAAGATTTGAAAAACCACAAATGCAATTAGTTCACTAAATTTTAACTCTTCTCGGTCATTATTTGTTGTAATCAACAGTTACATTGAAGTTTGAGTCAGCTTTTGAAAAATTATGACTATTAACAATGCTACAGAATTAATAGGTTCTTGAAATGAAAGAATTTGACCAACTGGCAAAAAAGAGCCTCTTCAATGCAATACAAGTAGATAAAGTAGAAACAGACACCCCAGGATTTGTGTTTATTCATGAAATTCTTTTCATTTGATAAAATGCATAAAGGCTATGGCGGCTTCCCTGGTAGCTCAGCTCGTATAGAATCTCCCTGCAATTCAGGAGACCCCGGTTTAATTCCTGGGTTGGGAAGATCCCCTGGAGAAGGGATAGGCTCCCCACCCCAGTATTCTTGCACTTCCCTGGTGATTCAGATGGTAAAGAATCGGCCTGCAGTGTGGGAGACCTGGGTTTGACCCCTGGGTTGGGAAGATCCCCTGGAGAAGGGCGTGGCAACCCATGCTAGTATTCTTGCCTGGAGAGTTCCATGCACAGGGGAGCCTGGAGGGCCGCAGTCCATGGGGTTGCAAAGAGTGACCGAGCTCACACACATAAAGGCTGTGGGGCTTCCCAGGTGGCACAGTGGTAAAGACCCTGCCTGCCAAGCAGGAGATTCGGGTTTGATCCCTGGGTCGGGAAGATCCCCAGGGAATGGCAACCCACTCCAGTATTCTTGCCTGGAGAATCCCATGGACAGAGGATTGTCCTCTGTGGGGTTGCAAAGAGTTGGACACAACTGAGTGACTGAGCATGCAGGAGTGCGTAAAGGCTATAGTTGCGGCTTGTGCGGGCTGCCCCAGTGGCTCAGCAATAAAGAGTCCACTTGCCAATGCGGGAGACGAAAGAAACTCAGGTTCAATCCCTGGGTCAGGAAGATCCCCTGGAGGAGGGAAATGGCAACCCACTCCAGGACAAAGGAGCCTGGCAGGCTACAGTCCGTGGGGTCACGAGAGTGAGACGACTGAACGACTAGGCAAGGCTTGTCGCATGAGTCTCCTGGTTGCCCCGGCTCTCAGCTTCCCTGCTGGCTGCTTCTGAAGAGATGACCCTCGTCCCCCTATTGCACCCATCTCCACTCAGCCTGTGTCAAATTTAATCAACATCTGGCATTCATCTGCCCGTCACTTTGCTCCTCTTGGTGTGATCAGTCACCTGCCACGGCTGTGTGCATGTGTGTGTGGTCCATGCCTGCACCTTCAGACCTGCTTGGGTCACAGGGCTCAAATACTACCTCACAGGGACTGTTTGTCAAGTGAAAGATGACTCTTATTAACCTTGTTGAAAAATAAACGCTGGCTTATTTCTGGCACATGTGATCAGTCACCTGCCACGGCTGTGTGCATGTGTGTGTGGTCCATGCCTGCACCTTCAGACCTGCTTGGGTCACAGGGCTCAAATACTACCTCACAGGGACTGTTTGTCAAGTGAAAGATGACTCTTATTAACCTTGTTGAAAAATAAACGCTGGCTTATTTCTGGCACATTTCCGAAAAGGAAAGCTGACATCAAGTTTAATTTTTACTTATTTGGTCTCAGATCTTTTTTTTTTTTGGTGGGGGGTGGTCTTCGGCTTCACTGAAAAAGAGATTTCCATCCATAGGAAGAGGAAACGATCCTCATGGCTTAAGTGACCCCTGGTGAGGGAAAAAAAAATGTTAGAAAGGAAAATTGTTTATAAAATCCTTCTAAGTGTTTCTGATATGAGTAGCATTCTCATTTTAACTATCAGAGACTCTGACACGATTGTTTCCAGAAAGGGTCCTACCAGATAGCCTCCATCTCTGACTGGGGGGCTCTGTCTGAGGAACTGGCCTGGGTTCATGACCACTACAGGGTGTCTGGGTTTCTTTTCACAAGAGGGTCAGTCCCAAGCTGAAAAAAAAAAAAAACTCAGCCCCTGGGAAAAAGCAGTGAGGGAGACAGGGCATGACCCAGAGGGTTGGAAAAAGACCAAAAACCCAAACCTGGCTGAGAAGTTACTGTGAGATGAACTTTACGTCCTTTACATGGAGCACCTAATTTTATCTTTACAGTCACCCTGTACATCTGGAGCTATATTAGTCAGCTAATGTCACAGAAATGACACAGAACAGATCATCTCAAAATGTGGTAGCTTACAGAAACAAGTGTTTGCTTCTTGCTCATACAGCAAGTCACCTTGCGTCTGACGGATGCAGCCAGGCTCAGCTGGGTGTGGGTGCCCGCCACAGGTTAAGTTCACGCGTTTCTCTTCTTCCAGGACACTCAGGGCTTGTGCTTCTCATGGTAATGCGGAGATGCAAGAGGGTACACCCAACCTCACGGGCATGCTTCAAGGCCTTTGCTTGCCTCTTGTATACTAACCACCTGTCCCAACAAGTCCAGTGGCGAAGGCCAAAGTCAAGGGTCAGGGACAAGACGCTCTGCCCCCCAGGAGGCCACGTCAGGAGTGTGGATGTGTAGCACTACTATGGGAGCGTGAAGACTGGGACCAGTAACCAAATCCAGCATGAATGCTATTGTTATCTTAGGGATGAGGATATACTAGAAGAGGAGGGAAGGCTTGTCCAGTGGCCTGATAATGTTAAATGGAGACGCTGACATTTAAATCCAAGCAGACAAACCCCAGAGCCCACAGTTATTCAAGACAGCTCAAAGGGGACCAGGCAGATGCTCCTATGGGCCAGGAAGGACACATTAAAGGTCAGACACAGGGTGGGAAAGTCCAGGGGAAGGAGCAGGCTAGGATCAGCCTAAGAGGACTCCTGCCCGTGCCGTCTTGTATCCACCTGTACAGATCGCTTCCCACAGGCTTGTTTGTAGAGGTGTCTCCTCTAGGTCAGGGGGTAGAATCACAAATTGGCACATTTATATCCCCAAATAAGGAAGATACTCCTCAGATCATTTCATAATTCCAGTAGCTGTATCTCCTTATATTTTTCTGTCATTTAAAACGGTATGTAATGAGTAAAATAAAACACTGCTTTATAAATAAACAGGTCAATAGATAAATAAAAGTTTAAAAATATAACTAGTATCTTCCTAGTGCTTGAGAATTGGTTCATGGGAAGTTTTTCTGTTGCCCTTTGGATATTTTTATGTATATATATATATATATATGTTCATCGAATTCCAAAATTTTTTCCTTTTCCAAAAAGCAAATTTAAACTTTGAGAATTTTGATCAGAAGCTAAAAATCTACCTTATTCCCATGTCTAAGATAGGAATAAATGTCAGTTATTTTAAAAACTATTTTCTACTGTTGTAACCAATTATTGTATGTATTGGGTCAGAAAATGATAAATTCAATATAGCTTATTTTTTAATCTTTAATAACTGTGTTTATCCCTGGTGGCTCAGTAGTGAAGAATCCACCTGCAGTGCAGGAGATGCATACAGGAGATGTGGGTTCAATCTCTGGGTTGGGAAGATCCCCTTGAGTAAGAAATGGCAGCCCACTCCAGTATTCTTGCCTGGGAAATCTCATGGACAAAGGAGCCTGGGGGGCTACAGTCCAAGGGGGTTGCAAAGAGTCAGAGACATGACTTAGTGACTCAACAACAAGTTGGGTTAGAAAGTAATAAATTCAAGATAGCTTATTTTTTAAATTTAATAACTGCTTATAACAAGAATGAGGTAAGTATAAAGATTGGTGAGAGGAGTTTTCTTCCATCTAAACTTTTTAACATTTTGGTTTTCTGTTATAGCAAAGTGGTTCCAATTTGGGGCAATATTTCTTAGAGTTTCAGTGAAATACAGTCAGTTGTGTTCTTTTATCAATTGCCTTCTTATTTCTGACCAAACCATAAGAGGTTAATAGATTATGAAACAGTGATTCAAAGAAAGTACCATCAAAGGAGAAATGACAATCCTGTTTTAACCCCAAAATAGATCAAGTTGTAATTCCTTCATATAGCGGTGATGCAACACTACTGCTTTCATGGAGACGGGATTCTCATGACTGATGCCGTTGCACAGTTGGTGCACATGCCTCTCCTTCGCTGTGAAACGTCTACCTTAATTTCTATCCAGCTGCAGATCATTGCGTGTGCTCATTTTGTCTTTGTTTTCAAAATCTTTAAATACAACTGTAGTAAAATTTCCAACCATATTATTAAGATAAGGGATTCTCATGACTGATGCCGTTGCACAGTTGGTGCACATGCCTCTCCTTCGCTGTGAAACGTCTACCTTAATTTCTATCCAGCTGCAGATCATTGCGTGTGCTCATTTTGTCTTTGTTTTCAAAATCTTTAAATACAACTGTAGTAAAATTTCCAACCATATTATTAAGATAAATTTGCTATTTAAAAATAGGGTTTCTTGTTTCATTATTAGATATAAAATGTTTTAACTAGTTCATGTTATATAATATTTTATATCTTGTGTGTGTGTTTTAGTCGCTTCAGTCTTGTCCAACTTTTGTGACCCCGTGGACTATAGCCCACCAGGCTCCTCTGCCCATGGAATTCTCCAGGCAAGAATACTGGAGTGGGTTGCCATTCCCTTCTCCAGGGTATCTTCCCAACCCAGGGATCGAACCTCAGTCTCCTGCACTGCAGGCAGATTCTTTACTGTCTGAGCCACCAGGGAAGCCCCTTTACGTCTTAAATGTGATTATTAGAAAANCAGGCAAGAATACTGGAGTGGGTTGCCATTCCCTTCTCCAGGGTATCTTCCCAACCCAGGGATCGAACCTCAGTCTCCTGCACTGCAGGCAGATTCTTTACTGTCTGAGCCACCAGGGAAGCCCCTTTACGTCTTAAATGTGATTATTAGAAAATAATGCTCACAATACATCAATCAAAATGTAGAAAAGAAAATTTTAAAAACACCTAAATAAATAGAAGAATTAAAAAGAAAGTTGAGTTGGAAATAAACAAATTTTTAAATGTCAAAGTTAAGAAAATATCTGGTTTGCAGTAGAGAACAAAAGCATTAAAATGGAGGAGTGAATCTAAGAAAAACGCTCAAGAGAAAGTCACTGCAGCGCACCCGTCACTGCAGGAGCAAAGCGGAGGCGGGGCGGGGCGGGGACCCTTCGGGTGGTGGGACCCACGCTCAGCAGCCTGGGCCCTGGGGCAGCTCTGATGGGGACCACGTGGTGATGTGATTCAGCAAGCTGTGTATGCCTTCTCCATCTGGGCACTAAGCGTCCGTCTCTGCAAGTTACCCAGCAATGCTTTGCATTGTCACAGACCATCGTGCCCAATGCTGATACGTGTGTATAAATTTACTATCAGTAGTCTCCAGTTTTCTCATTTTCACAGAAGTAAAATTTTCCTCATCTGTGCTAGTTAACAATGAGTCCAGTTGAAATCCACTTTACTAAAAATCCGTCCTTAAAAATTTTTGTTTTCTAATGTTACGTGGAATGTCAAACCCCTTTCTGTAAAGTGTATAGCTAGTGTGGTAAAAAATAAAATAAAATAGGCTATTTCCTTTCCTGCCACTGTGCAGTGACATTCTTTTCAGGAGCCTCGTCATGTTCCAGTCTGGTGCTTGGAGGTCATTATCCAACATAATTCGCTTTGTCCTCTTTTCTTGGGAGGTGAGTGCTGAGCCAGCAGGGTGGGCTTGCCTCCTTTGGGTGAGGCTGCTGGGTTTGGTGGTGGGTGGCGTGGAGTTCTGAAGCGAGTGTCCAGTCTGGAGACAGTTTCAGTCCTTCTCGGGTCATTTCTGGGCTCTGTCGTCCTGGGTTCCCTCACCTGCAAGATGACATAATCAAGCTCCCTGGTAGACTCTTACTAAGATGTGATGCCACTATGTCACCTCCTTGGTGCTCAACAGATACTAGTTTCCTTCCTTAACTATTGCTGGAAATATGGGACTTCCCTGGTGGCTCAGTGGTAAAGAATCTGACTGCCAGTGCAGGGGACATGGGTTCGATCCCTGGTCGGGGAAGATCCCATGTATTGCAGAGCAACTAAGCCCTTGCACCACAACTGTTGAGGCTGTGCTCTGAGGCCCAGGAGCCACAACTCTGAGCCCTCGTGCCCTAGAGCCCAAGCTCCAAACAGGAGAAGCCACCAGCATGAGAAACCCACGCACCACAGGTAGCGAAAAACCCAGGCAGCACAAAGACCCAGTACAGCCAAACCTAGATAAGTAAAGTTGTAAAAAATGGAATGAATTTGTAGAATAGTGTGCAGAGGATTCAAGTATGAGTACTTCTGAAGTCTTGTAAGTTTGGTTTGTTTGTTTTTCCTTAAGTCATGGAGTCCCTTGTCCCGGGTCTATTTTTCACAGGAATTTGCGGATGTGATGGCTTCCCTCATAGTTCGGTTGGTAAAGAATCCACCTGCAACGCAGGAGACCCCAGTTTGATCCCTGGGCCGGGAAGATCCCCTGGAGAAGGGATAGGCTATCCACTCCAGTATTCTTGGGCTTCCCTGGCGGCTCAGCTGGATAGAGTCGCCAGTGCAGGAGACCTGGGTTCGATCCCTGGGTTGGGAAGATCCCTTGAGGAGGGCTACCCACTCCAGTATTCTGGCCTGGAGAATTCCATGGACTGTACAGTCCACGGGGTTGCAAAGAGTCAAACAAGACTGAGCGACTTTCACTTCCCTTCACTTCTGAATGTGAGGACAAGGGAAAGCTGAAAGGTGGACACCCCCATCACAGAGTGGGGACCGGGAGAGCAGCCCCGGGGGGTCAGCACTGAGGGCCCCCCACTCCCCTTGCCTCTTTCTCGCGTCTCTGTGGTACTGTTGGCAACAGGAATGAAGCCTGAGGGTTATGTTTTTTAAAAGGAAAGGGAAAAAAACAAGACGCTTACGAGTGTCTTCCTTTTCGATGTAGATCATTAAGCTAACCATTTGAGCCAGATGAGAAGGTCAGAAGGCCTCTTCCTTTGTGTGTGCACCGCAGCACTTGGTGCAGAGGGGACTCCCCCGCGACCAGTCCCCTGGGCAGGCCACCTTCCCACTGGCGGATGTGGGCAGTCACGTAGCCCAGCGTCACAGAGGGACCATCTCCTGTGATGCACAGGGTGGGACGGGCCCCGGGTTGAGATGGAGTGGGGGCAGGGGTGGAAAGGGAGACGGGCTACTTAAAGTGTCTTGCGGGCTTGGTGTGTCCCATACACACCGGTAAAGCGTGACCTGAACGGCCTCTGCCGGGTGTCCAGTCCTGTGCCGCACTGACTCTGGTCCAGCCCCTGTTCTCTCGACCCAGTGGACACTCGCTGCCCACCTCCACCTCCAGAGAGAGACTAAAGCGCACAAACCCCTTCCACAGAGAGAAATCTCTGCTGGGCCACGGAACCTTCAACGTGCCTTCCAGTGCCCAGATGCCACTGTCCCTGAGTTCGCTCACTGTGGATTGAAGGATGCAATAAGAGCTAACATTCTACTGTTTTGATTCTCTGCCGGGCACTGGGCTAACGTTTTTTATATTATTTACGTAATTTGGTCCCCATAGCAGCCCACCGCTGGTACGTTTATTCTCACTTTGAAGGTGGGGTAGCTGATGCTCGGGTGGCTGACTTCCTTGCCTGGAACGACAGCTCGGGGAAGCAGTCAAGTGCAGATTTGAAGTGGGGTTTGCCCACAGCCAAGCCTGTGCTTTGAACGGCTCCATGGGGGCTGCGTAGGTCTGGGCCCAGGTGTGTTGTCACTATTAATTTAGGCTTTCTTGATATACTAGCGAAACAAATTGCAAAACAAAATTTACGGGAGAACTATGAACACTTGGTCACAGGAGGCTATAACCCAGTTTTACCAAGGGAATCTGTCTACAGGGGTCATCTAAACTTGCCTTCCCCTCCTCATTCTAGAGCCCACATGTTCTCTAGTAGCATCGTTGAATTCTTGGCAATTCAAAGGTCCTGGGAGAGAATCCATCTTTTAATTCTCCCGGGTTAATATTTACTCATTGCAGGTCTCTGTTTATTTTTACTCAGTGCCAAGTATTTTTATTTTCTGCCAGACTACGAACCTCAGAATGCTGTACTCCGTAACCCCAGCGAAGACCCAGAGCAAGGCCAGGAGGAGGGGAAAGGGAAAGCGAGGGCCACAGCATCTTTGCCGGTTAAATCCCGTTGTCTCTGCAGGAACTTCAGCTTCCTCCACCAGTATTCACTGGAGCGAGTTTGACTTGCAAATTTATACCAGGCTGACAAATAATAGAAGTGAGCAAATGAAATAATAGAGGAACTTGAAACTCTTCTTCCTCCACTTAGATCGTGCCTCTCCCGGACACTCATTTAGGGTATGTGTACTGACTCAACGGTGAAGAATCCACCTGCCAATGCAGGAGACTCGAGTCCAATCCCTGGGTTGGAAAGATCCCCTGAAGAAGGAAATGGCCACCCACTCCAGTATTCGTGCCTAGAGAATCCCATGGATAGGGGAGCCTGGCGGGCTACAGCCCACGGGGTCACAGAAGAGTCCCCCACGACCCAGCAACTAAGCAGCAATACCCACACAGTCAAGACAGAGGCTCCTCTTTAGGGAGGGGCTGAACAGTGGACTCAAACAAGAGCAAGACGTCCTGCTTTCCTTTGTGAATGTGAGTGTGTGTGTGCGTGAGTGTGCTCAGTCACTCAGCTGTGTCTGACTCTTGCAACCCCACGAACTGCAGCCCACCAGGCTCCTCTGTCCATGGGATTCTCCAGGCAAGAATACACATGGACTGTAGCCCACCAGGCTCCTCTGTCCATGGGATTTCCCAGGCAAGAATACTGGAGTGGGTTGCGATTCCCTTCTCCAGGGGATCTTTCCCACCCAGGGATCGAACCCAGGTGTTCTGCATGGCAGACAGATCCTTTACCTTCTGAGCTACAGGGAAGTCCCTATCCCACAAAGTCTCTTTTCAGCCAGAACATGTTAGAACGGCAGCACAGGGCAGTGCCATGATCAAGGGCAGCATCATGGTCAAGGGCAGAAGCTGGACCCAAGTTCAGCCCCAACTCTGCCCAGGGAGCTCCTCGCAGAGTGTGGGGAGTAACAGGGCCACAGCGCGGAGTGGCAGGAAGGTCAGAAGAGACGGCAGTGCCAGAACGGTGGGGAAAGCGCCGGGTCCACGTGGCTCTCGCTTTCTTTCTTCATTTCCCCTCAGTCTCTCTCCAACCAAATCCAGCTGGAGAAGTGCCTCCCCTTTTCCCTGGAAAGGACCCAGATGTCCACTTCCCCAGGGAAACGGGCTTCATGACAGAGAGACTGGCGTTCGGTCTGGAGGGTCAGAGGGTGGGCGGCCACAGCGCGGTGGGCTCTGGATTCTGAAGGCCTGGAAAACCCAAGGTTTACCACGGAAACCATGACAGGACTTTAGATTAACACCCGCCCTCCCTTCCTCCCCCGGGGCCCCCTCGAGTGAAAGGACAGGCCCCGCGCGCCCGCGGCAAGAAGCCCACTCTGCGGTTTGGCTTTTCCTGTCCTCCCACTCGCTGCAGAGTGGGCCGAGCTGCTGCTGCTCACGGACCACTTCCCTCGGAGCTCGCAGGCAGCAGAACCCGCAAGGCCAGCACCTCTGACGGGGCCCCTGAGGCCCCAGCAGAGGCCAGGACATTTTCTGTGTCCGCCAACACCGCTCCCTTCCCTTCTGAGTCCAGGAATCTTGCCTCCAATTGCTTTTGAGAAGAAATAAAAAAAGCCCCCATGGCAGCATCATTTCCCCGTAATAACCACATCTTCAAAGGGACTATGGTCCTACTTTGAAAAACGCCCAGAGGTGCCCTAAGAGCCATAGATCTGGGAAATGTCTCCTTTAAGCACAGACCATAAACTGCATCTCTGTGCGCAGTGACCCTGAAGTTTTCAGCGTTGGAGTCCTGTCCGTTTCCCTTCCTCGGCTCTTCTGGAATCAGCTCTTCACACCCCTCTCTGCCTCTCGAGCGCTGGCCTGAAGGGAAGCTCCCAAGGAGATCAGTGGTAGTTCCACGGACCAGACAGGACCTTATTTGACTTGAGCTGGAGGCATAAAGTGGTTAATTCGTTCGTGAATAAATTAATGACTCATTCTCATGGATGGGCTTGGAGGCGCTGGGAGTGGATTAATGTTTTTTATTATCAATAAGCTTTTGTTAAACTTAACCCTGTGCCAGATGCTATGCTGGTCCCTGGGTGCTCTGTCCATTCCATCTGGAAGGGCAATTGATCTAAATAAATAACAAGAGTTCAGGTCTCAAAACTCAGCTGGACTCAGAATCCTATTCAGCGTAAGCTGTCCTGTAAGTTACAGGACAACTAAAGGTGTCCTGTAGTTGTTGAAACTGAAACTGTGGTGTTTATTCAGGGAGATGGTATTGTCTGTGCAGAAGGCAAAAGATCGATTTGGCGTCAAAAGACCTGGGTTTCTGTCTCAGCTCTCCTGTGTATTAGCCGTCAGGTTTTAGCAAAGTCCTTGCACCCTTGGTTTCCTCGTGAGAGTACCTCCTCGGTGAATCAGAGCTGGAATTAAATGAGACAATGTGTGCAAAGTGTGCCTTGCAAACTCAGCTTCAACACAGGCTGATTCTTTCATAGGGTTTACATATGAGGTCATTAAAACTTTACAGAGCCATGTTTAAAAGTTGTTTTATAGGGAAGCTGGCAATGCTTCCAAGCATGTTCACAGACTCGATAGATTTCAAGGTTGAACAATAACATTCCAACCCAAACAACCAAATTCTGGGCAGTCAAAATTCAAGGAGGAAATGATAAGAAGATAGGAAAAATGTGGAAATGATTAAAAAAAAAAAAAAAAGGAAGGATGTGAGACAGAGGGACAAGAGAAAGGATGCATATGTGGTTGCATCTGACTCTTTGTGACCCCATGGACTGTAAGCCACTGGGGTCCTCTGTCCTTGGGATTCTCCAGGCAAGAATACCGGAGTGGGTTCCCATCCCCTCCTCCAGGGAATCTCCCCAACCCAAGGATCATCCCTTACATCTCCTGCATTGGCAAGCGGGTCCTTTGCCACTAGCACCACCTGGGAAGCCTAAGAAAAGATGCGAGGGAAGTGCAGTAGGCGGGAGAAAGGCCAGGGAGAAATCCAGCCTCTCCGAGCAGAGGATGGGAACCTGGAAGAAGTGAGGGATGTGGATGCTGGGGTACCCGATGGCTTCATGCAGGAAGGGACCCGTGGTTCCTCAACCCAATAAGATCGTTGCCATCTCAGTTTCTTTGCATTTGCTTCTCCCTTTCTCTGGAACATTCTTCTAACCTCAGCCAGTCACTCCCCTCGCTCGTAACAATACCCTCATTCCCCCCTAAAGTCTTCAGTTCTCGGCTGAATTGTCTCTTTTGCAGAGATGTCTCCTCTACCACTTTACTGACGTCACTTGACTAAATGAATGAGTAAATGGCAGGAAAAAGTTGCATGAGCAGATGGAGATCCTGGGGTCTAGGATGCTGAATTTCAGGTAGTTTAGCACCTACGACTGTGATCAGCATTGCTGTTACTTTTTAACAAAGTGTCAAATATCTTCATAAATAATGAAGAATTCAAATACCCATAGAAGGAAGAAAAAAAAAGTCTGATGCAGTGTTTTCATCTCCAGTGAGCTCCAGTGAAGGTAGAGGTTTTGTTTATTCCCTGACACGTCAACACTTGGTATCGTTCCTGACATGTGGCTGGAGCTTATGAAAAATTGCCTGAACAGAGGAAGTTCAGGTCAGCTCAGTTCAGTCACTCAGTCGTGTCCGACTCTTTGCAACCCCATGGACTGCAGCACGCCAGGCCTCCCTGCCCATCACCAACTCCCGGAGTTTACCCAAACTCATGTCCATTGAGTTGGTGATGCCGTCCAACCATCTCATCCTCTTTCGTCCCCTTCTCCTGCTGCCTTCAGTCTTTCCCAGTGTCAGGGTCTTTTCCAGTGAGTCAGCTCTTCGCATCAGGTGGCCACAGTACTGGAGTTTCAGCTTCAGCATCAGTCCTTCCAGTGAGCGCTCAGGACTGATCTCCTTTAGGACGGACTGGTTGCAGCTCCTTGTTTTAGCAAAACGTTGTGGCACTTTGGCCCCAGTCGGGTCCTTCTGCTATTCCTTTCCTAGCTTCACAAGGAAATCACAGCAGAGTGGATGCCAAAGTTGAGTGGCTTGTGATAGAGCACAGGAGTCAGCCACCCTGTTCCCTCTCATAAAACTACCACGTGTGTGACCACGGGCCAAGCACAGCCCTGCATCAATAATGTGGATGTAGCTTTTCCTTTCTTCAGATGACTTTGATCCCTTCAAAGGATCATGGTGTACTCACAGATTAATTAAAATTACTGTTAGCACTCAATTTTTATCATCTAAATTTAGACATCATTTTATTTACATTTTCTTTGTTGAATTGCTTTTAGTCCCTTTTTTTTCACTCTCTTGTGAAAAGAAGGAAAAAGCAACATAAAAGCACTTCGTGGAATGTTAGAGCTGCCTCATACCTGGCAACAAAAACAGAATTTGCCTTTTGTGAAAATGTGAGACAGTTCTGGAGAAGATGATAAATGATGCTCCATCAAAATATGTCTCACCAAAATTCACCCTTTGCCATGTTTGGTTTTGTTTTTAATTATCCTTTCTCTCTCTTCCCTTCCACAACCCTTGAGGAATTTCTGTACTGGATTCTTAACTCTTAAGTCTTTGCAAATTTGAAATCTTCGGTAATGTTAGAGTTTTAGGTGTACATATCTCATTTCCTGCTTTCTACTAGAACTTTGATTTTGTTCAGGAATCTGCTCCACCCACTAGGCCCATGTTTCTTAAAAAATAATAATAATAACCTTAGCTGTTTTATTGTCGGCTGCACCACACCACATGCAGGATCTTGGTTCTCTGACCAGGGATCGAACTTATGCCCCCTGTATTGGAAGCACAATCTTAACCACGGGACTGCCAGGGGAGTTCCAAGCCCGTGTGTCTAAGAGGAAGCTGAACCACCCTCAGTTTAATTGGGGTGGACTTGGCCAGTCTATAGCCTTTCTCTCTTCTTGTGAGTGACTGGCCCTAGGGTAGACATACAGGCATGTGACTCTATTTTGCTTCATGAGATGAGGCATCTGGTTAAAGATACCTCTAGATGCTTTACCAGGAGCTTCTAGAAAACACCAAATGGCTCCATAGGGATATTCCCATAAGCAGTATCATCCATGGCAAACAACCTTTTCTAAAACTATATTCAGAATCCAAACCACAATAGAAAACAAGTTACCAAAAGGGGCAGTTAGTAAATATAAACAATATTTTCACATAAAAAACTGGAGGGCATTAAACAATCTAAACATATTTAAAATACAAGGAAAGAGTACGAAGGGAAAATATAGATTAAAAATTCAGTTTATACAAGTGAAAACAAAAATAATGGATATGAAACCTCAAAAGGTAGGCTTAATAGAAAGTTACATACAGTTGAAAGAAATATTAATGAATTAGAATATAAAACTAAGGAAATCACTTAGAATGTGGTTCAGAAAGAAAATGTGAAGTATAAAAGGTACAAGGGTAGAATGAGAGGGGCTAACGTGCCTAATTAGAGTTCTAGAACAAGAAGATAAAAGAAAAAATTAGAGACTGTAGTCAGCCGATAAGTGTCTGAAATTTTTCCAGAAGAGAGAAAAAACATGAGTCTTCAAGTTGTATGAGTCACCTGAACCTAGGATAGTATATGGTAGTAAAACTGCAGAATATCAAAGGTAAAGAGAAAAATCAGAAAGTTATTTTAAAAGAAAACAGACAAATTACAAAGGAATGATTAAACTGACAGTGGATTTCTAAGAAGCAATAATAGATGCCAGGACCATAAATAACACCTTTTGTAATAAATACTCAGGGAAAAACAGTTGTCGTCACAGGAATCTTATTTCTAGCTAAATTACCATTCAAAGTTAAATACAGATAATTTCAGACATAGAAAGTCTAACAGTTGAGCCCCCACAGAGTCTTGCTGATAACTTGCTAAAAGGTATGCTTCAGCAAGAAGGATATTGAATCCAAGAGGAAAGGTGGAGCTCCCAAAACACAATAGTGGCCAAAGAACTCCATCAAATGCAGTCGAGTCTAAATAGTTACTGGCTGTACAGATAGTTATAGTAGCTAACTGAGTGTGTGAAACGAAAGTCAAGATATAATGCTCTCCGTATAATAGATGATAATATCATAAAAGATGGAAGAGAAGCTCAGATGTTAAGTCATTTTTGACTTGTTCAAGAAAAGAATAGACATACCAATCATCTCTAGAGTTCGTTAGAAACACATAAGGTCAAGTTTAAATTTTAAGAGGTAGTGGATGACGGCTAAAATAATTTTTTAATATATGCTTTCCAAACAATTATACAGGGAAATAAGGAAGTAAAAGAAAATCTGATCCATTTAGTATCAGCCAAGAAGGGGGGGTACAAAAGAAGCAGAGCGATAAGATGCAGACAGGAGCGGTAGTTATTCCTCAAGTTCAGTCTCAGTCCCGCCCAAATATCATGTAACCTGAAGCCTGAATCGTAAAGTTGGTTTCCAGTAACACCGTTCAAAGTCTTAACGAGAAGGACAGAGAAGAAGAAATGTGTTAGCATGTGCACACGCATGCACACAGAAGAAGCACATAAGAAGTAGACCAGCAGCCCCTCTCCCCCTAACGGGTTGAGACATCTAACTTCCTTCCCCCACAGCTCATTCTCTGCTTCCTTCAGCCTCAGCCAGGCTTCCTTCAGGCTTCAGCTGGTGGAAGTTCTCTTTCTGCTGCAGTGACTCAGCCCCTCGTTCCAAAGGGGTCTGGATTCTCACTGCCCTCTCTCTCTCTCTTTTTTTTTAAGTTGCTATAGTTTTCCACTGGACATGGAAGTACTAAAGAACTCCAAATGCTCTGGGTTCCAAATAGAGCTCCCCTCCACCCCTGTGGTGTCGAGCAAACGAATTGCCTCTCAGTGACTGACCCAGCCCAGCCTGGCAGGGGTAATGGGGCTACGACGTGATACTTGTGACATCAGATGTGTGGAGTTTTTCCATCAGCTGGGCACCTACAGTTCACATCAATCCTGACAATAACTGGAATTGGTGCAGACTGAAGCTCAGTCAGTAAAGAATGTCTGCCTACAATGCAGAAGACCCGGGTTTGATCCCTGGGTCAGGAAGATCCCCTGGGGAAGGAAATGACCCACTCCAGTATTCTTGCCTGGAGAATCCCATGGACAGAGGAACCTGGGTTGCAAAGAGTCCGACACGACTACGCACTCGCAGGCACAGATGAGGAGGTGCACGGGAGGAGATCCAGACGAGCCCTGGGCACAGAAGCGTGCGTCTCTGTGGGGTTGGGATGCACCATCCCCCCAGCTTGTAGGGGTGCTCACCAACCTGTAAACTTTCCAGACACCATATTTTTGAGGGTTTTGTGGAGGCTTCGTCATATAGGCATGATCAGTCACTAACTCAAGCTCCATCTTCCTCCCCTTCTCAGCGGATGAAAGTGTGAGCCGAAAGCTCCGTGTTTCTGATTAGGGCCCGGTCTTTCTGGTGCCCGGTATCCCGAGAAGCTATCCTGGAGTCCACCCGGAGTGACTTCTTGAGAACGAAAGACACTCTTATCATCCAGGAAATTCCAAGGAACTCTGTCGGGAGCCAGGATCAAAGACCGAAAGTTAAAATAGTCTCCTAAATGCTCTTAGCACTTAAGAAATTACGAAGATGTCAGGAGCTGTGTGCCAGGAACTGGGAGCAGAGACCTAGAGACGGATTTTCAATGAGTCTTTTCCTTTTGGTTCTGTGGCACCTGGCACCCTCTAGTCAGACACCCACCTCAAGTGCCAATTCAGCCGGTCCCCTGGGGACACATTCCTCCCTTATAACACAATCTCCTAGAAGACCTTAAGTTTCGGGGCAAGAGGAAGAAGCAAGAGAGTCAAGACGTGTTAGCAGATGTAGTCTTGAGACTCCTGGCCCATGGGTACTGGCTAAGGCAGAAACGGCGTGGCTTGAAGAAACCAGTGGACTGGCACAATCACGTCCATTAACTGAGAAGGTGAATCCAGTTCCCTTGGCTCTCCTTTTCTCCCCAGCTCGAGGCATTCCCCACGTTGTTTCACCAGCCTCACCTAATGATCTGCATTTTTAATTATATCTCCCTAGCCTAGGGGACCGGGGAAGGCAACGGCACCCCACCCCAGTACTCTTGCCTGGAAAATCCAATGGACGGAGTAGCCTGGTGGGCTGAGTCCATGGGGTCGCTAACAGTCGGACAGACTGAGCGACTTCACTTTCACTTTTCTCTTTCATGCATTGGAGAAGGAAATGGCAACCCACTCCAGTATTCTTGCCTGGAGAATCCCGGGGATGGGGGAGCCTGGTGGGCTGCCGTCTATGGGGTCACACAGAGTCGGACACGACTGAGGCGACTTAGCAGCAGCAGCAGCAGCAGCAGCAGCCTAGGGGACTGGGAGCTTTGACCTCTCTGAATTTCTCAGCCTCTCACCAGACAGCGTAGCCATCCAGGCTACCAGCTCGTCTTGGCAGAGAGAGGCCCTCTCACGGCACCGTCCCCTACTCTGAGGATACAGAAGCTTGCCCTCGGAGTAGCAGGGCTGGCCTTCCAGGAGTTGGGGAAAGCGGCTCTTCCAGGGCTCCCAGCTGCCCACCAGTTTAAGACNTCCAGGCTACCAGCTCGTCTTGGCAGAGAGAGGCCCTCTCACGGCACCGTCCCCTACTCTGAGGATACAGAAGCTTGCCCTCGGAGTAGCAGGGCTGGCCTTCCAGGAGTTGGGGAAAGCGGCTCTTCCAGGGCTCCCAGCTGCCCACCAGTTTAAGACACAGCACAACATATTGAGTCCAGTCTACACGGTCTCATCACCCTCGGAGTGAGACGACCTCGATTCCCTCCCGGAAAGGCCCTGCCCTTGTGCTCCTCCGACTGGACTCCGTTGCTTTGACAACCACATAGCAAGTGCAGCCGCCAGCAAGACGTAGTCTCCCAGGCCGCCTCTGACACCCACGCCACTACTTCCTAATCATACTTCACAGTTTAGGTTTTCACCTGCTGTCTTGGCAAAAATAGAAGCAAAGTCCAAAAAACATCCAAGGGCTGATTTGGTGGGCATTAAACACTCTACTCTGTCTTCCAGGAGAAAAAAAAAAAAAACATTGACCATTTCTTGATTCGCATTTTCCTTCGTGTGAGCAGAAAATGTAACATCTTGCTGGGTTGAAGTGTCCTTGTGCCCCGCAGTCAACTGAGTTTGTAGAAAAGGGAGAAGTCGTATGTTTGGCTCGTAGTTTGCATAGTCACCTACAGGGAAGCCAAAACGAGGGANACATTTTCCTTCGTGTGAGCAGAAAATGTAACATCTTGCTGGGTTGAAGTGTCCTTGTGCCCCGCAGTCAACTGAGTTTGTAGAAAAGGGAGAAGTCGTATGTTTGGCTCGTAGTTTGCATAGTCACCTACAGGGAAGCCAAAACGAGGGAGACAAACGCAGAGTAAGCCAGGCTGCCTCCATCGTGACGAGATGGGGAAACGCGGGCTGGTGTGGGGGTAAAGCAGGAGGTGGGAGAGCAGCTGTCGGCTGTCGGGAGCATGTCTTGTAAAGTTTCAAATCATAGCGGAGTCGGGCTGTCTCTGGAGTATGAGTGCCGTCTCAGTGTGTCTTGTTGACAGGCCAGAGGTGTGCTTCTTGCGGTGCGTGCTGAGTCCCTTCAGTTGTGTCTGACTCTCTGCGACCCCGTGGACTGCAGCCCGCCGGGCTCCTCTGTCCATGAGCTTCTCCAGGCAAAAATGCTGCAGTGGGTTGCCATGCCCTCCCCCAGGGGATCTTCCAGCCCCGGGGACTGAGCCCGCATCTTTCTACATCTCCCGCGTTGGCAGGCAGGTTCTCTACCATTAGTGCCACCGGGGAGTCCTGTGCTTCTTTCAAAGAGCGTGCCAACACAGTCTTCCTTGGCAACAGAAACGCGCGGCGGGAGAGGACGCTGAAGACAGCCAGTGTATCAAAGGCTGGCCCTTCGTGCGCTTCGGCTCTCACAGACAGGGTGAGGAGGAAGGCGCCAGTGTCTGCTTTCTCCCCAAGATCAGTCTGTGATCTCCCAGTGAGGCTGACACCCTTAAGGAGAATGAATTTACACGATGATAATTTTTAAAAAAAAATCACAGAAAAATTCAGGGCAGCATCTTCCTTGGGACCTGAGGGTGCTGCCAGCCTCCTGCCCTGAATCTCTGCATGCAGATAAGCAGAGGTACCCTGGTGGCAATGTGAGAGATGGGAACTGAATGCCACCATAGTTCTTGTTTATTATTTCAAGCAGAAAACTGTTGTTGCAAATATATATATTTAGGACTGACAGGTCAGCCTGCCCTACAGAGTAACTGGCCTTCGTCCGGGTGGCCAGCACAAGGCCTTATGTTAATCTCTGGAAAAATGAGAGAACTGCTACTGTGACCTTGTCCCTGCCCTCTCCCCTGTCCTCCACCTCTCCCTCCCTGCCAATCAGAAGCCCTCCCTGCGCCTGCTATCATCAAAGTTTGCTGTTCTGTGTTAGCAATGCCATGTGCCTCTGAGATGCTTGAAATGTTTTGAAAATATGCTGAGGTTAAGTGATATTTATGGGCCTGTGTTTTGCACTGGCTATTCTTCTTCTTATTCATTTGAGAGCTACATCCAGATAAAGTGGTCCTCCTCTCCTAAATCAGGGACGGTGAGGATCACTGCCCACCCTTGGCTCTCAACTTCACCCCTCCCTGCCAAAGCCATGGTTCTTTTCTGCCCCCAGTTCTCCTGGTGAATCGCAGCTAGGAGCTTCATAGAAAAACAGAGCTTGATAAGGGTCCAGAAGTCCAGACATATCTTGCTTTTAGGATGAATGTTTCCTGCATGTCCAGAATGTGTTTTCTCCCGTGCCTTACAATAATTATATTGTGGTACACGGAGTGCCCACTAAGATTGAAAGGGAGACTTTCAAGCTTGTTCTTGTCAAGAGGGAATGTCTCAATACTAGGCCGCACTTTATTCATCCTTCAAGGTGCCTGCTAAATTCCAATTCTTTCTGTAATTTTTTCTTTTCATTATTAAGTGCCTACTATCTGCCGGGCCTTAAGATTTTCTTTTGATCTACCATATGGTGCTTTTTATTTATACTAACAGCAAAGCTGGGAATCTCTTAAAATGAGACAGGAGGAAATGTCCTTTGACACATCTTGCTGACTTTTGGCACTTGCCACAGAAAGCTATGAAGACAAAAATCCCCATCTATTATCACGGCTTTTATTATCAAAACCCTTAGCCACTGAGAATGTCATTGTATGAGTTGGGGGCTGACATGGGGATGGCACCCACTCAACTCTACTAAAGACACTGTATCTCTGGTTCTGTGCCAAAGCTCCAACGCAGACCTAGTCTGCACTTGGAACTGGGGACCTGGGGGAAATCTCAAGGCGTTTGTGCCAGTGGGTGCCTTGTCGAATCAGACCCACTGACAGCTGCTTCCTCAGAAATGATCCACAGAAAGTTTTCCTAGTGCTCAATCTTTCTTTCTGAGTACTGTCTGGATACTGGATGGACGGCTAGTCAAATGACAGAGATGGATAGCAAAGAAGGCGAGAGGACCCCGCCTCTGAACTGGGGCTGCTCCGGTCTTACAAGGCCGCTGGCTTAACCTGGAGCACTCCACAGTAGCACTCCCGACTCAAATAGAGAAGACAAACCAGATTCCCTCTTGCTTTTATCCAGGTCTTCCACGAGCTACAGATTCGAACAGAAGCTGCCGCTCTCCGAGTTGGAGGTGGTCTCCTGTGACAGCGAGGAAGAGCTGGACAAAGATGAGACTGGCCGCCTCACCCCCAGGGGAGGAAACACCGTCTTCTTTACAATGGCCTCGAAGCCTTGTGTCACCGAGTTTCCGTAAGTGCCACCAAATTCAGCGGCAGGTTTTCAACTCTTAAGATCCACAGGAAGGCCCTGGTCCTTTAATAAACTCACAGCTGTTACAGCAAATCAGAACGTGAAAATTTGTCCCCTCCAGGAGCAACCAGGGGGGATCTGCATTATTACTAGCAGAGGGCTGCCTCAGAGTCTGTTTTGGCTTTTTCCTGCATTTCATCCAAATCAGTTGCTTTTAAAGAAATAAGCAGGTTGTGAGCAAAGATGAGAAAGGAAGAGAGACAACTGAGTGCTGGTCACTCACTACCAATTCGAGAACTCAGGCAACCAGTTAGGTTTATTTCCCACGAAAAGATTTATTACACAAATGATAGTACTTCTTTTCCTTAAAGCACGTTTATGAGGCGGGAACCCCATGAGTAAGTGTGTCACATAGGAGGTTCGGTGAGGGAACAAAAGCAGCTTGCTGCCCCAGTCTTTCATGGGAAGACTCAGAGCAGCCTTAGTTTTCTGCTCACAGCAGGGTTGATGGGGGTGTTAATTTCCGTATTACGTACCATCCTCTCCAAAAGCCTTTATGCGTCACGGGAGTCTCACGTATATCAAAGTGCTGCAAGGATGATGATACAAGCGGGCATTATTATGACTGGGAATGAGTGTCCATGTCAGCTGCGTCCAGGAGACTGAAGGCTCAGGAAGGGCAAGCCTCGTTCCTTCCCGTGGGCCTAGAAGGTAACCTGGAAAAGGCCACTCTGTCCCCCACGTGCTTCACCCCGTCAACCCTCGCAATCCACACGCAGTCCTGGGGTCCTTGAGTCACCACCTGGCACGGAATCGGGAAGCCCAGCCCACGGTTTGCTGTTGGCCCCTGAGCCTGGCTCATGATAGGACTCAAAAAACTGGTGTTGAGGTGAATTGGATCGTCCTGCTCTTCCCCGGGGATTCCTCTACACCATCTTCATGTTCACTCACCATCCAGACTCAGCTGCGCCCTCGGTTGGCTGGCAGGAGCCATCTGACTTAGAGACCCAGGCGAACGGCGCTCAGGGCCTATGGGGTAAGTAAAGTCTCAGGCTTTATACACACCTTCACCAAAGCCAGATTTCGAATGAGGAACTCCGGACACCTGGAGAGAGCTTGTGTGTGGGGCCCTCGGTGCTATCAGAAGTCTCGTCCTTCCTTGTCTGGACGGTGCCTGACTCAGGTTCTGGCTCAGGTTCGCCTGAGAAGCCTGCGCGTGTGCTTGGTCGTGTCCGACTCTCTGCCACCCCGTGGACGGTAGCCCACCAGGATGCTGTGACCATGGGGATTCTCCGGGCAAGAGTACTGGAGCAGGTTGCCATTTCCTCCTCCAGGGGATCTTCCGGACCCAGGGATCGAATCTGCGTCTGTTAACGTCTCCTGCGTGGGCAGGCAGGTACTTTACCACTCGTGTCGCCTGGGAAGCCCAAGCTCTGTGGGGATTTGGAAATGGCTGGAATCCGAAGCCGAGGAGACCTAGGTTAGAATTCCAGGCCTGTCTTTTCCTGCCTGTTTCCTGTGGCAGATCCTCCCACATTCCGCAGCCTGGGTTCCCTCACCTGGACAGGAGGTGACCTTAGCTGCTGGACGGAATTGTGAGGACGGGGAAGGGGTTGCTACACACGGAGTTTAGAGGATTGAGAAATGAGGCCGCTCAGATGACATCCTGGACATTGGCAGGTGCGTGGATACCTACGCCAGCCTCTCATTGTTTTTTCTAGGTGGGGAAAATCTGAGTCAGGGAATATGGGCTTCGCTGCCAGGATGGTTGATAAGATTGGAATCATCGCTCAAAGTGTCTGATCTCAGCCACTGAGGGGTGACTTCAGAAACTTTCTAACAAACCTCTCTACTTGTTGCAGCTTGTTCTGGCAAACCACTTAGTGGCCCAGTATGGCGTCTGGTTGTGTGATATAGAGCAGGCACACACCTGCAAAAGGGTCAAGAAGAGGGTTCCCTTTGCAGCCTTGGAAGGGCCTGTTTACACCCAAGAAATACGGGCACGTAAGGACAGAGACGGCCACTGGGCATCTCTGTAAGGGAACTGGATCCTGCCAACTTTGTAGCCAGAGGCTCGGGGCTTGGGCAGGAAATGGCTGGTGTTACGTCACCCTCCTTTACTTGCTACAGTCCTCTAGAAAAGTGGTTTATGTTTTATCCTTGCAGGAGCTAACTGTGGTCCTATAAACTTTACAGGAGCAGCTCACACGTATAAGGTAGGAGCCAAAGTTAATGTTTCTGGCACACAGCCTTGGGAGGAGTCTTCGAAGAATACTTACAGCCAGCAGTTACTTAGCGCTCTCTACTCGCCCAGCTCTGTTGTAATCACTTGACATACAATAAGTCACCCACTTCCCTTCTGACACTCAAGCCCGAGTCTCAGATGAGGTAAGAGTCTTTCAAACCGGGCTCCACAAACGGATTTTCTTTTTCCAGAATAGCTTCCTCTAAGTCATACACAAAACTGTTTCTCTTACTAACGTTGGAAGTCCCATGCCATCCTCTATCAGGTGACCACGAGGCCCTCTGTGTCACGCTGACCAGGTGCCCGAGGATGGACGTGCCCACCAGCTCCTGCAGTGTGGTCGCCAGGATGTTATGGAATCTTACACTGCTCTCTTTCGTTTGCCCAGAAGAACTCTATTTATTGATGTAATACCCCTGTGGGTCAACCTGCATATGCGATGCTTCTTTTTATGAAAAGGAGGTTTCCAGATACCATGTTGTTATGAAAATTAAATGACGAAATACACGGAAGCCTCCTAGCCCAGAGCCTGCCACATAGCTGTGCTCAATGAAAGTCAAGGATTTCACAGCAGTAATACAGAGGGACATTCCAACCAAAGGAAACAGCGTATGCGAAGGGAGAGGCTAAGTGATCGGAGAACTACGAGGATGTACTAGTCAGCTCTGGCTGTGTAACAGAGTGCTCCAGACGGCAGGGCTCAAACCACAGAGAGTTACTGTTGCACAGTTCTGGAGGCTTGAAGGTCAAGATCAAGGTGTTGGCAGGGTGGCTCCTGCTGAAGGTCTGCAGTGGGAGAGTTGATGGGGGCCGGGCAGGCCAAACAAACAGATAAGACAAAATAACCAGAGGCCAAACGCTTAAGGGTTAGAAGACACTCAGCAACTGTCGACATGTCATCAGCACCAGGCTAAGGAAATTCACAGGCAGATAAAGGGTGACTTCTGACCCCAAGAAGCTATAAGCCTGGTGAAGTCAGGCCCTGACGAGATCACGCGAGTGGTGGGTCGAGTTGACAGGATGACAGGGAGCACCAGGAAGGAGCATCTCAGCCAGTGCCTGCCTGGCATGGACCAGAGAGACGGAGTGAGGACACCCCAAAGTCCTGAAGCAACCAAGTCCTCAGGGCTGGGCCAGAATCGGGCTGTCCCCCTGCCGTGGAAGTGATGAGCAGCCACGGAGGCCAGGCTTTGCTGCAAGCCATGCTGTCCCCTTCAGGAGTATGTGCTGCTCTGCCCTCACACCCTCACACGCACTGCCCCAGCTCTGCAGGAGGCATACCCGGACACCCAAGGACAATCGAACTGGATCTGGCAGGAGAACGAAGCCATGGATGTGAAAAGTGAAACATGGAGGCTAATTGATGGGTCTCAAGAAGGAATCCTAGAAAACCTAGACAGCAAATTAAAAAGGAGAAACATCACTTGGTCAACAAAGGTCCGTCTAGTCAAAGCTATGGTTTTTCCAGTAGTCATGTATGGGTGTGACAGTTGGCCATAAAGAAAGCTGAGTGCTGAAGAATTGTTGCTTTTGAACTGTGGTGTTGGAGAAGACTCTTGAGGGTCCCTTGGACTGCAAGGAGATCCAACCAGTCCATCCTAAAGGAGATCAGTCTTGAATATTCATTGGAAGGATTGATGCTGAAGCTGAAGCTCCAATACTTTAGCCACCTGATGCAAAGAGCTGACTCACTGGAAGAGACCCTGATGCTGGGAAAGATTGAGGGCAAGAGGAGAAGGGGACGACAGAGGATGAGATGGTGGGATGGCATCACCAATTCAATGGACATGAGTTTGAGCAAATCCCAGGAGATAGTGAAGGACAAGGAAGCCTGGCGTGCTGCAATCCACGGAGTCGCAAAGAGTCGGACATGAGTTAGTGACTAAACAACAAAAGAGAAAGCGTCAGGTGGGATGGTGGCCACGTCTGGTTTCCAGAGGCTGCAGTTACAGATCAGCACAGACCCGGCGGCTTGAAACAACAGATATTTATCGTCTCGCTGTTCTGGAGGCCAGAGTCCAAAGCTGCAGCATCAGCGGGGCGGATTGCATCTGCGAACTTAGGAAGAGCCGCTCCAGCTGCCCTCCTGACTCTGGGGACGCGGGCAGTCCTTGGTGTTCCAGGCGTGAGTTCAGCCTCTGCCTCCGTCCTCACACGGCCTCTCTTATGAGGATGCCCTTCACTGGACTTAGGGCTCACCCTACTCTGGAGTGATCTCACCTCCAAAACCCTTACCTGAGTTACATTTGCAGAGACTGTTTTCCGTACGAGGTCACCTGCACAGGTACAGGGGGTTAGGACTTAGACTGCTGGGAGAGGGGCCACAGTTCAACCCACTGCAGGCAGTTAACCTCAAGTCCAGAGAAGGGGGGTAGGATTTGCTTTTTTTTAACCTTTTATTTTGTATTGGGATATAGACGATTAACACACAGCATTGTGAACAGCAAAGGGACTCAGCCATACCTGTACAGGTATCCATTCTCCCACAAACTCGCCTCCCACCCAGGCTGCCACATACATTGAGCAGAGCTCCGTGGAAACGGGGAGGATTTGGGTTGGGGGGCCAGTAGCATCTGAGCTGAGCCTTGCAGGGAGAAGCAGGTTGGACCTTCGAGAGGAGGGAAGGCAGTTTCAACAGAGGGAAGAGAAGTGAGAACTGAGGGACAGAGCACCATCCCATACAGAGCAGCAGCCACGGCAGAGGAGGGGAGAACTGGGTCCTGCGCTGTCTCTCTTGCTGTTTTGTAAGTTCCCTCCATCACGGCCACGGCCACTACCACGACCCGACACTGAGCTCAGCCACGTGGCGGAGGTATCGACAAGGAATGCCCCCTCCCCCATCCCCACGGGGCAGTGCCCGCTTGGCCTGGCCCTGGACCGCTCTGCTCCAGGTCCCCCACAAACGTTTGTGCTCAGTCGCGAGTGTCCAGAGAAACCGGGGTGACCCGCGGAATAAGCATCTCCCGGTACCCCAGCCTGACGAGGTACTTCAATAGTGAAAAGGTGTTATTTGTATTGAGAAAAATAAACCTCAGTATCTGAAGGAGGAGACTACAAAAGCTCCAAGAGATTTTAAGGAAAAGAGGGTAACGATTCCCACCTGGTGATTGTGGCAAGGCGCTTATTGGCTAGTGTGCAAAACGTCTAGCCTGTAGGAAGACCCTGGCAGCGGCAGAAAGGCAACCACCAGCAGAGTCTGGAAGACTGTCTTGGGCTCTCACTTGCTGTTGAGTCTGTTCACTAGAAAGGCTTTAGGGACACTGGCCCCGAAGGAGGCAGAGTGGAGCGCATTTGGGTGGAAAGGCACCATGTGACCTCACTATGAAAGGGCTCAGCTGCCAGCCTGAAGGATTGTTGCTTTATCCTCTAGCTAAGGGGAAGCTCTGGAGAAGGAAATGGCCACCCACTCCAGTATTGTCTAGAGAATCCTGTGGACAGAGGAGCCTGGTGGGCTGTCATCTATGGGGCTGCACAGAGTCGGACATGACTGAAGGGACTTAGCATGCATGCATGCATTGGAGAAGGAAAAGGCAACCCAGTCCAGTGTTCTTGCCTGGAGAATCCCAGGAACGGCGGAGCCTGGTGGGCTGCCATCTATGGGGTCGCACAGAGTCAGACACGGCTGAAGCAGTTTAGCAGCAGCAGCAAGGGAAAGCTACCTACATGCTTAGTCATGTCCGACTCTTGACAACCCTTTGGACTATAGCCCTCCAGGCTCCTCTGTCCATGGGGTTTTTCTAGGCAAGAATACTGGAGCAGGTTGCCATTTCCTCCTCCAAGGGATCTTCCCGACCCAGGAATTGAACAATGTGTCTCCTGTGTTTCCTGCATTGCTAGGCTCACCCAGTGAACCTTAGAGGAAGCCCAAGGGAAAGCTAGTCCTTAACCATCTGAAAGGTCAATGTTTTGTGCTAGATTAAAACAACAGAATGGGAAAGATTAGAGATCTTTTCAAGAAAATTAGAGATACTAAGGGAACATTTCATGCAAAGATGGGCTCAATAAAGGACAGAAATGGCATGGACCTAACAGAAGCAGAAGATATTAAGAAGAGGTGGCAAGAATACACAGAAGAACTGTACCAAAAAGAGCTTCACGACCCAGATAATCACAATGGTGTGATCATTCACCTAGAGCCAGACATCCTGGAATGTGAAGTCAAGTGGGCCTTAGAAAGCATCACTACAAACAAAGCTAGTGGAGGTGATGGAAGTCCAGTTGAGCTATTTCAAATCCTGAAAGATGATGCTGTGAAAGTGCTGCACTCAATATGCCAGCACATTTGGAAAACTCAGCAGTGGCCACAGGACTGGAAAAGGTCAGTTTT
>SJYX01019129.1:274197-321122 GCA_006410675.1 Oreotragus oreotragus | reverse complement strand
TGCAGATGACACCACCCTTATGGCAGAAAGTGAAGAGGAACTAAAAAGCCTCTTGATGAAAGTGAAAGAGGAGAGTGAAAAAGTTGGCTTAAAGCTCAACACTCAGAAAACTTAAGATCATGGCATCTGGTCCCATCACTTCATGGCAGATAGATGGGGAAACAGTGGAAACAGTGAGAGACTTTATTTTGGGGGGCTCCAAAATCACTGCAGATGGTGATTGCAGCCATGAAATTAAAAGACGCTTACTCTTTGGAAGGAAAGTTATGACCAACCTAGAGAGCATATTAAAAAGCAGAGACATTACTTTGCCAACAAATGTGCGCCTAGTCAAGGCTATGGTTTTTCCTGTGGTCATGTATGGATGTGAGAGTTGGACTGTGAAGAAAGCTGAGCACTGAAGAATTGATGCTTTTGAACCGTGTTGTTGGAGAAGACTCTTGAGAGCCCCTTGGACTGCAAGGAGATCCAACCAGTCCATCCTAAAGGAGATCAGTCTTGGGTGTTCATTGAAAGGACTGATACTGAAGCTAAAACTCCAATACTTTGGCCACCTCATAGGAAGAGTTGACTCATCGGAAAAGACCCTGATGCTAGGAGGGATTGGGGGCAGGAGGAGAAGGAGAAGACAGAGGATGAGATGGCTGGATGGCATCACCAACAATGGACATGGGTTTGGGTGAACTCCAGGAGTTGGTGACAGACAGGGAGTCCTGGTGTGCTGTGACTCATGGGGTCTCAAAGAGTTGGACACAACTGAGCGACTGAACTGAACTGAGCTGAACTTTCAGCAAAGGGTTAACAATTGTCTGATGCTCTGGGACAGGCTCGGTGAGTGTGAGGTCGAATGCCTTTTTCTACTCCCTTCAGGGTAATTCAGGACTATCCAGAACGTTATTGTCTAACTAACTGGAGACGCACTTCTTTTGCCAGCGTAAGGTTGGGTTGATACAGTCTTTAGCAGGTTGTGCTTGCAGATGAGCCGCCCGTCCCGGCCGTCGAGAGAATCCTTTCTAACCAGTCATTTAGCTGCTACTCATTTTGTGACCCACTTGCGCTCTTACTGTTAAAAATTTGTTAATTTCTTAATTAAAAACAAAAAAAAGACTTGTAAAAAGAAAAAAAAAACCCACATTGAGTCAGATTGAGTTAACTCTGCCCTGGGCATTTCCATCCCTTGACACTGAGCTTCTTAGCAACAGCCAGGGGTGGGGCTTTTTGGCAAATGCTGTTTATTCACCTTTGAAAGGAGACACTCATTGCAAGCAAATTTAAAAGGAAATTCCTGTAAAAGCTTTTTTTTTTTCAGTGATAGTCTTTAGTTTTTTTCACTTGCCCATAACTTTCTGGAAAATTCTACTTTGGGCTGAATCTTCTCATTATTGTTTTCAGTATAAATTTGTTTTGTTTTTCATTAATGGAAAGTTCGAGGGGTGAGGGGAAATCCCTTCACTAGCTTTTGAGTTATAAGATTATGAAAAATTTACTTTTTCCAATTAAAAGAAATCTTTGGACTTTTTCTTCATCAAAGCTTTTTCCAGTGAGGACTGCTATTAGACCCTAAGCAGTGGTTCGCAACACTGGCTTCAGCTTGGAACTCCTTGAGGGGCTTTTAAAGATATGGATACCTGAGTCCAAAGATTCTGGAGAAGTTGACCTGGGTCCAGCCGGTGCCCTGGGATCATTCCAAGGCCCCTAGGTGGCTCTGACATCCAGGCAGCCTTGAGCAGCGCTGTTCTAAGACACAGCCACCCTGACAGGCACCCTCGAAAAAGGATGCAGTGGTCTGCAGATTCCAAAAGGGATAACCAGTTCTCACTCAGAGTAGTTTTCTTCCTGTTAAGAAAAAACTAGTTACACGATGTGAAACATACAGCTCTGAGGAAGACGTGAAGGAATGAAAGCCTTTCTTTTCCCCCATAGCATCACTAATGACCATAATGACCACGGGCACGGCACCCCACTTCCTGTTGGTTGGAGGGAGACGGGCTCATTCACTAAAACTAGCAGTGAGGAATCCCCCGAGCAGCTTCAGACAAGGTATTTCTTTCCGGGCTTATGGGCACCAGTAGATGAGAGAGGGGCTCCAGGGGACCAGCCAAAAGGCTTCCTGGCCCTGTGGCCACCTCCTCCCTCTGTTCAGGGCCTTTGCCTAAGCTCTTGTAAATATTTTCTATAGAGTCTGTCTACTGGGGCAGCCAAAACAGACTTCTCTCCACTGGTCACACTATTAGTGGGACTTTCAAGGCAGACCGCAGAGAAAACCAGACTCAGTACTGTGTAGGAAGTCCCTTCTCCCTTCCCATAAAGGCCCCCAGGCGGGAACATGACCCCGCCTCCTCCTCCTTCCTCCTGACTCCAGGCCAACACTTGGATGAACCCAGCTAGTGATTCGGCCACCACTTGAGGACCTCCATCAGCTTCAGCTGCAGAGTCAAGGTCATGTGTGCTCTATACTCACAGATGTCCCCTAGAGGAATTCATTTCTTCCACCAGCCTTAACTGGATGCCCCTACATGCCAGGCAATGTAGAGAGAGTATTGCTTTTGTAACGAGACACAGCCCCTGCCCTGACAGAGACAGAAGCAATGCACTGCCTACGACGTCCCCCAGGGCCTCCCTATCAGCCTTGTTTGAGCATCAGTCACCTAAAAGTCCTAAGGAAGGGTTTTGATCACCATGAAGTGTTAACATGCTGACTTTAGAATAACTATAATTGTGTACCAAGTTAAATAGCAGCACAGAGTAGATTAACAATATAGACAAGTGTTGGTGACAGATTCCTGATAAATATGGCTGCACGCGTGTTCAGTCACTCAGTTGTGTCCAAGTCCTTGCAGAAGGGTTTTGATCACCATGAAGTGTTAACATGCTGACTTTAGAATAACTATAATTGTGTACCAAGTTAAATAGCAGCACAGAGTAGATTAACAATATAGACAAGTGTTGGTGACAGATTCCTGATAAATATGGCTGCACGCGTGTTCAGTCACTCAGTTGTGTCCAAGTCCTTGCAACAACCCCACAGACTGCAGCCCACCAGGCTCCTCTGTCCATGGGATTTCCCAGGCAAGAATACTGGAGTGGGCTGCCATGTCCTCCTCCAGGGGATCTTCCCGACCCGGGAATCGAACCCCTGCCTCCCGTGGCTCCTGCATTGGCAGGCAGTCTCTCTACCAGTGGGCCACCTGGGAAACCCAATAAATATGGAGGAACAACTTAAAACAAGTTGTCACTCACTTTAAGTCTGGGTATTCATCTGTTGAGCCACAGACCCCTGGAGACCCATTGAGAGACACCAGGCAGGCTCCCCAGGAAGACAGCGGGAGACCCTCTGCTGTTTGACGGTCACAGCCATGCCACATGGGTCCCCACGTTCCTCAGGGGAGACTCAGGCTCCTGTGTGACTCTGGGTCCCAGATTTGGCTTCTTTTTCAGGGGAAGAAGTAAATTCCTTTCTTGAGAAAAAAAAAAAGCAATACAGGAAATATTTATATGTTTTATTCATATAATGAATTCTGAGCAAAATTTGTAATCTCCATGTCCAGAGATGATTGCTGAGATACCGCAGAAGCTCCCTTCCTTCCTTAACATCTTTCAACCCATCATGACTAAAACCAACCAAACAAGCAAAAGTAATGCAGGAAGGCAAACGAGCCACAAAATCAAAACCCACAGGAAGGGAGGTATCCAGCTCAGGAAGGACACAGGCGGCCTGCACCCAGGCTGCTCGTCCCGACCTCCGCCTGGAGGACTCTGGACTGCAGGAGTCGCTGTCTTCCCTCTTTGGCCATTTTTGTTGACCGTTCCAGTTTCAGGATTTCCATGTTAGGTTGTCCCACTGTTTGTTCCTGGGCGGACTTTGCATGTTTTCTTTTTGAAACCCTGTCCGCCCCTCCGACCTCGGCCAGCAGGAAGGTAGCACCTCCTGCAGCGATGGCGCCAGCCCCTCTCGGAGCGGGGAGAAGGCCATGGGAGCCCCTCTGGCTGGTTCCAGAAGCATTCCGCTGTGGAGGATGAGCGAAGATCGGCTAGACAGATTTGGGAGACGTTCCCTCAGACTCGTTGAATAGATTCCATAGCGCAGTCCGTTGAGTTTGTAAACTAATTCCCGTTGTTGGAATTAGGCAAACATCCTCTGTCCTGATCTCAGAGTCCCTGGTTATCTACAGAATCCCCCCACCCCCGCCCCGCCTCAGTTAAGAAATGCCTCACATATGTATCTGGTAGCCTGGCTTCTGTGAAATGCTTCCAATTAGAGAAAATGGGAACTGCGTGACTGGCGTGTAAGGAAGTCCCGTCTGCCTGATCACGCTCAGGAGAGCTGGAGGAGGAAGAGAAGGGCCGCCGAGATTTCCTCCTGGGCGGTTATTTCTGCGAGAGAGCGGGCGCAGCCTCTCTCCAGAAGGCGGGCTGGCGGCCTCGGGAGAGCCGGCGGCTTCGGAGCCCCGCGGCCGCCCTTCTGCCGGCCTCGCCGCCCCGCCAGGCTCGCGCTTGAGCGCCTGCCGCCCCAGAGCCGCTGGCTCGCTCTGCCCTGTCGCTGTCTGCAGACCTGAGCCTCAGCAGAGCGCTCCCGCCAGCGCCTTGATGCAGGCGTGCTTCCCGTCAGCGAAACGCGTCCACACACGCACATCCATATGCCACATCCTTAACTCGAGCGAAGCCCCTTAGGGCCTGACGCCTCTCGAGAGGCCTGGTGTGCGGGGAAGCAGCTAAAATGAGGCCGTTGCGATGCTCTGTGACGCGTAAGAGCCAGCGTCCTTATGCGGAGGAGGTCAGGACCCCAGAGAGACCCCAGCGGCGCGCGGCGCGGAGGAAAGGGCCTGCGGGGGCACCGCGGCAAGGCGCCGTTCTGCAAGCCGAGGAGCGAGGCCTCGGGCGAGCCCGAACCCGCAGACTCCCCCACCCCGGCCTGCTGCGCTCTGTGCTGGGCCGCTCAGTGGTGTCTGGCTCTTTGCGACCCCGCGTAGCCCGCCACACTCCTCTGTCCTTGGGATCCTGCAGGCAAGAACACTGGAGTGGGTTGCCATTTCCTCCTCCAGGGGATCTTCCTGACCCAGGGATCGAACCCTGGTTTCCCAGATTGCAGGCGGATTCTTTACCGTCCGAGCCACCAGGCAAGTTCTGGCCTCTAGAACTGTGAAGAATACATTTCAGTTGTTTAAGCCACCCAGGCTATGGCATTTTGTCGTGGCAGCCCTAGCAAACCGGTGTGTGTGTGTTCATGCACACGCAGGCACATGAGTGTAATATGAGGAGGTAAAATCCGAGCGGTTAGTTGCGAGGCACAGCCTTCTGGTTTAATTACTCCTAGAAGCTGAATCACACGAGTGTGTTGACCGGTAGAGGCCCTTTCGAGACCAGCGTGAGAAGCCCCATCCCCACCCCCGCCCCGGCTCCACCCACCCGTCCACAAAACCCTAGTGGAGCTGGGGTCCCCTCCTTCCACGGAAGAACCACAGACTGTCTCCACAAGAGCTAGGTTTGAGTTCCCACCATCAGAACCGAGGTTATGAATGCTGTTGGCAGTTACCGACTTGGAAAACCAAAGTGATGGGAACGGAACACAATACATGCTCCTCGAGCCTGGGAACCACGTCATTTTCCCACATTTTTCAACACCCAGTTAAGCACTTCGCCCACTGACTGACTATAAATAATATCAGAAGTAAATTTACAGTAGTTGTTCAATTCCCGGAGCCCTCAGAGACAATCGTTCTTTTCTGGAATTTGTTTCCATGTATTATTCAAAGTTCTGGCTACTTTAGCCTTCAGTTTTGCATCTGAAAGCTTCCTGATATATAATTTGCATCCATGGGTACTGATTTTTTTTTTTTGCATCCCTCACTGGTTGATTTTTCCTTTACATCTCTACAGTCTGCTTTAAATTTTGTTACCATGAAAACTGCATCACACTCAGTGTGAGAAATACCATGTCAGTAGTTCGTGTGCATTGTTCTAACTTAGTCGCCAAGTCATGTCGACTCTTTGGCAACCCCGTGGACTGTAGCCCACCAGGCTCCTCTGACCATGGGATTCTCCAGGCAAGAATATTGGAGTAGGTTGCCATTTCCTTCTCCAGGGGATCTTCCTGACCCAGGGATTGAACCCGTGTCTCCTTGCATCGCCTGCATTGCAGGAGCTGCCAGAGAGGTCCCAACAGGTCATGAAGCTGCTTTAAAATGAAGACTCCCGCCGAGAAAGAGGTTAAATCAGTGCTTTTTAAAATCAGTACTGGCAGTGCAACGCAGAGCTGGCCTCGTGGCCCTTGCGCAGAAGTCACGAGAACAGTTGCTGGAGTCCCTGTTGGTCTCAGGCTTCTATTCCTGAGTAACAACCACCTCAAAACACAGTCTCTTACACAACAGCAGTTTCTGATTTTCCTGGCTGTTGGCTGGAGCTCCTCTGCTGGTTTCACGTGTCCTCACTCAGATGACACCCTTCAGCCGGAGGGTCCCTGCGGTCTGCGAGTGGGTGCTGGCTGGGCAGGGCGCCTGGCCGCTCCTCCACGCAGCCTTTCATCCTCCGGGAGGCGAGCGTGGCTGCCCACACGGCCATCTCAGAGCTGCATGCAGGAGAGCAAAAGTTGGAGCTTCTGGGCAACTGCAGACCCAGTCTTCAGAACGCACGTGACATCCCTTTTGTCACACCCTACAGGGCAGAGCAAGTCGTGAGAGCAGCTCAGCTTCAGGGGGTGCGGAAGTAGATGCCATCGCTTGCTGGGAGCAGCTGTGCAGAATCCGTGGCCACTTCTGATCAACCGCAAGATTGCAGCAGATCCTAAGTCACCCCAGCTCCCTCCCTCTGTGAGCAGAAGAGAGTGGGTCGGGACAGTGGTTCTCCAGGACTGGCGTTCTTCTGAGACGGGAAACGGACCCAGCCTCCCGCCCTGCCCGGGAGCGCACCTGCTGCTCCGAAGCTCGTCCAGGGCTGGAATTGCAGAAAAGGATCCAGGTGTAGAATTAACAGATCAGTTTACCCCGAAAGCTGTTGCTAAGATCTCTCTGGACCTCAAGTTTGGCTGCCTATTGCAATTCTCTGTAGAATTTTTTTTTTATGTATACCAATGTCTGGATCCCATCTTCAGAAATGACAGTTTCACTGGTTGGTATAAGAAATGGCTTTGGTATTGGGGATTTTTAAAAGCTCCCCCAAGGGATTCTAGTGTGCAGCCAAGTGTGCAAAAGACTGCAGCTTAAACCTGAAACCAGCTTTTCTTGTATGGCAAGAAAGATTCGAACAACATTTATGTATTCTATCTACCTGGTCCTTTATGTGTAAGAGAAAGGACAATGTTTTACACACACACGCACACACACAGCATGTTCTGGTAGATAGCAGTAAAGGAAGCTCTCCTTCAAGTGTTTAGGAATTTGCAGAAGGGCGTCTGTAGATAGCCCAGCCCTCCTAATGAGGAACAGACACCCTGTGGGCAAACAGCCAACTCCAAGGTTCAGAACGAGCCAGTGTAACTTGTGGTCCATTTGGTTTCCTTAACCCAGGGCCACTGGAAGTGAGTCACCAACAGGTGATTACCACATTTTTGTGAAAAAAAAAAAAAAAAAAAGTAAAATCAGCAAAGCTTCTGTTTCATTCGATTTTAGGCCTCTAAGTGAATCAACAGTGGCTGTTATCTCTCTGGCAATCTATTAAAGGTTCTTGGGATTATTCTGGACACGAGAGGTTGCACAATTCCTTTGCAGTAGCCCCTGCCCCAAAGTCTTATCTGGAAAAACAGCATAGAGCATAGCAACCAGGATCTGAGATGCATTCACTATCTGATAAAGCAGAAGTGTCACTTCTGACTGGGGAAGCTGTCATTTTTCTCATTCTTACAGATGAACATTTGTGAACTTCCTACTGGGCCCCCCGGAGACTGTCTCAGGGTGTCAGAATGAATTTCTCTCTTGTAAGGACCTGCAGGCTCATTTCAGGGGCAAGACAAATGCTTGCAAGCCAGCAAAGTGCTGGGATTGTGGAATAGCCCAGTGATTATAAAGATGTCGCTACGTAAACCACCACAATGCCCAGGATGCGGGAGTAAACACGTTTACTTTTTCCTGACACTTCTCTCGGAGGCTTCCCAAGTATGGTCTGCAGCCCAGTCTGGGACTGCTGGGGGATGTATAGTTCCTGGGCCTTTCCCCAGAGCTTCTGAGTCAGAGGCGCTAGGTTCAAGGCCCACAGTCAGGGTTTTAATGTTCCTCCAGGTGATGCTGGGCTTCCCTGGTAGCTCAGCTGATAAAGAACCTGCCTGCAATGCAGGAGACCCTGGTTTGATTCCTGGGTCAGGAGGATGCCCTGGAGAAGGGATAGGCTACCCACTCCAGTATTCTTGGGCTTCCCTGGTGGTTCAGACAGTAAAGAATCAGCCTGCAATGCGGGAGACCTGGGTTCGATCCCTGGGCTGGGAAGAATCTCCAGAGCAGGCCATGGCAACCCATGGAGAAGGAAATGGCAATCCACTATAGTATTCTTGCCTGNGCCCTGGAGAAGGGATAGGCTACCCACTCCAGTATTCTTGGGCTTCCCTGGTGGTTCAGACAGTAAAGAATCAGCCTGCAATGCGGGAGACCTGGGTTCGATCCCTGGGCTGGGAAGAATCTCCAGAGCAGGCCATGGCAACCCATGGAGAAGGAAATGGCAATCCACTATAGTATTCTTGCCTGGAGAATTCCTGGCAGGCTACAGTCCATGGGATCACAAAGAGTCGGACATGACTGACTAACACACAGCAGATGATGCTGATAAGTGCTCAAATTTGAGCAACACTATTTGGCAAATTTGGGGGGGGAAAAACGTTGCTTTTTGAGATTTACTGAACTTCTCACAAAAGATACATCTCAGAGAAATGGTATTTGGGCTCAGTTTTGCCATCAACATATATAAAATTTAGGACAGATACAAGAACGGCTTTTTAAAAATATGTGGTTATTAGCATTCTGTATGTTTAATGGCCCAAAGGCAGGAGGCAAAACCTTGTGATTCTTTTATCTGTAGGAAAAACCCAGGAGTCACGGGCTACGAAGAACACAGCAGGGCCCTGGTTCAGTTCAGCCACTCCCAGAAAGGGGGAGCTGAGCAATTAAGAATATCAGTGCTGTGTACTGGTGACCACACACTCTCCCACGGCTTAGTGTCAATTTGTTCTTACTCTTTCGATCCATTTTCTCATCCCCCTTCCTCTGAGGGAGGTGATCAGGCTTACCAGAATCATCATGGATGCATCTTGACCCCTCTGCCCAGAGCCTCTTGCTGTTCAGTCACTGAGTCGTGTCCGACTCTTTGTGACCCCACAGACTGTAGCCCACCAGGCTCCTCTGTCCTTGGGATTTCCCAGGCAAGAATACTGGAGTGGGTTGCCATTTCCTACTCCATCTGAGCAACATCCCGAGATCTAAATCAGAACCAGCCTGGACTGGAGCATCCAAGAAGCTCNCGTGTCCGACTCTTTGTGACCCCACAGACTGTAGCCCACCAGGCTCCTCTGTCCTTGGGATTTCCCAGGCAAGAATACTGGAGTGGGTTGCCATTTCCTACTCCATCTGAGCAACATCCCGAGATCTAAATCAGAACCAGCCTGGACTGGAGCATCCAAGAAGCTCCCATTACCACAGGAAAAAAAGGCACTCACGGTCCTGGCCACTAAGGGGTGGTCGGTGGCTGAACCTGAAAACGGGGAGACCTAGCCATCCTTTGATCACAGAGCCCTCGTCACTGACAGCCTCGCTCAGGCTAGGTTGGGGCTCGCATAGAAACCCCTGCCTCTTGTGGGAGCTTCAACCACACTGCCCTACCTACGGCCGCAGCACCCTAAACCCCCAACCCTGGGAGCCGACGCCACCTTCAGAGGCCTTTCCCAGGAGACTTTCTCAGGAGACACCAAATAAGGCATAGTGTCTGAGAAAAAGACCACACAGATTCAAAGTGACAAATACTTTTCTTTTTAAAAATTTAAGCAGGGAGGTAAAAACCCTGGATAATTTTTTTCACATGACAAATGAAAAAAAGCATTGAGTTTTTTTTTTTTTAATCAAAGAAAATTAGAAGAAATATCTCTTTAAAAGGTATTTTGGAAACAGGCTAACTAAACATTTTTTCACAGTTACTACTTTTTTAGTTCGGATTTTTTTTTTTTTTTAACAAATGCTGCACATGAATTTTGTAGACTGCTAACAAAGAACCTCAATTGTCATAATTTTCTGTTTTTCTTCAAAAAATCTGCTGAATTATGCTGTAGTTAAAAGATGCTCAGAGTTCCCGACTTATCCTTTTCTGACATCATGTTTTCTTTGTGCAATGTTGGGGGCCAAAATACAATCACGAAGGCTTCTTTAGTTCTTAAACTGATCTATGCAAGTAAGTTGGAGCGTTGCCTTGCCTACGGCATGGAGCTGGTTATATCATCAGCAATTCACAGATTCTAATCTAATCTCAAGATAGTTTATTTCTAATTCTTTATCGTGACCTCAATAAGTGGGGAAGGCAGTTTAAAAAGAACATTTTGTTCTAGCCTTTCTTATTTTTCAAGCCAGCTTTCTGAAAACACTGAGTTCTTCAGATGTTATTTTATGCTGAGGCAATTTTGTATTCCAATACAAAGATATATTATCACAAAGATCTGGGAGGCAGATTTAAAATATATATGTATCCACCGCAAAAATGCAGGCATTTTGTGGACACAAAAATCATTCTGCAAGATACAATGACACCTACAATATTAGGGGCGCTGGGGCCCAGCAAACCTCGGGGATGTTCAGGTAACTGTCGAGCCGTAGGAAAGTTAAGTTTGGCTGGAGGACAGCCCTTTTCTTACCAGGAAGAAGAATGACCCTAAAGGATGTGGGCTGGATTTCCTCTGCCCCAGCCCAAACCCCCACCTAGCCTCTATCCCGAGCACCCCCCACGAGCCCTGGGCTGGGAGAAGGTGGGACGTCTCTCCCCACCTCATCCATGCACCGACAGACTTTCATGGATGTTTCTTAGAGGAGAGGCAGGCAAGGAGATTTACTGTTAATTCACTAAAACCACAGTCATCTAATGAAAAAGGAATTTAGCATAGCTGAGTGCTCTGCAGGTCAGTGAATCCCATGCCCTCACTTAAAGGTGATCAAACTCAGGTCTCCCACATTGCAGGTGGATTCTTTACCAGCTGAGCCACAAGGGAAGCCCTTCCAAATTTCACAATGTATTCACAGATGTTTCAACTCTTGTCCAGAGAAGCTGCAGTCAAACTTACTCTGAGATTTTCAGAATCAGTGGTGTAGGACCTGGCCCTTTCTACTTGGTTTCCACAGTGGGAGCCACGTGTCGAGCGGGGCAGCACCCACGGTGGGCGAGGTGGTCATCTCCTCCGTCACCACCAGGCCCACCTGCTGATGCAGCTTTCCATCAGTTACAAAACGTACCTGTTGTTTAGATGGTGACCGTCGGACTCTTCCAGGGGCATAGGAAATGGCCCTTCCCACTTGGTTCTCCATCAGCAGTCCAGACTGTAAGAAGAGCCAAAAGACGCTACTGCCTGCAATTGCCGGGGCTCTAACCCACTCTTCTTTTGACATGTGGGAGTGTGTGGGCTCAGTGCTGCCTGACTCTTTGCAACCCCATGGACTGTAGCCAGCCAGGCTCCTCTGTCCATGGGCTTCTCCAGACAAGAGTACTGGAGCAGATTGCCATTTCCTACTCCAGAGAATTTTCCTAATTCAGGAATCAAACCTTCATCTCTTGCATCTCCTGAATTGGCAGATGGATTCCTTATCACTGCACCACTGGGGAAGCCCCTTCTTTTGACATACTTACTACTAACTTCACGAAAATAGGATGTTGTTGGCCGATGGAAGAATTACAGACAAGTGAAAAATGCTAATCTGTCTGTGGAACTGTTTCTGTAGGTCACTGAGCCTTTGGTGCTATGTATTTTTTTTTAAGATGATGTAAATTGTATTCTGGTGGTTTAGCCGCTAAGTCGTGTCTGACTCTTTCCATCTCATGGACTGTAGCCTGCCAGGCTCCTCTGTCCATGGGATTTTCCAGGCAAGAATACTGGAGTGGGTCACCATTTCTTTCTCCAAGGGGTCTTCCCAACCCAGGAATCAAACCTAGGTCTCCTGCATTGAAGGCAGGTTATCTACCACCTGAGCTATGAGGGAAGCCCCTCAAATTGTATTCAATTGATTATTACTAATGAAAGTGACACAAGGAGATCTTGAAGTTTCAGGACAATGTCCTAAATCTGACTCTGTCTGCTAGGTAAGAGCTCCCCATAGGGATGCACCTGGACTCGTCTGGGCTATATCAGTATACTGGCTCTAGACATCTCTTTTCCACTGATAAATGAAACACTTGAAGGATTATCCTTAAGAGAAATCATGGAAAGACTACTGGCCTTAGTATCCAGAGACCCAGGTTCAACAGAGTGAACTTGGGTAAATGAACTGACACGTGGAGCCCCAAGTGACTCAGCTATAAGACAGGGAGGGTGACTACTCGGTGTTGTTCTAAAAATGATGTCAGATGAGGTGTCTGAAAATGCCTAGGGCAGTACAGTGCACGTAGTAGGTGTTCAATAAGCGTCTCACCAGCCCTCTCTTTAGCCTTGAACTGTTAGAATGCAGAGCTGATGATGATGGATGTCATGCAAGAATGTTGCCTACTTAGAGAAGGGTCTTGATCTGTTTTGAGGGTGGGAGGCGTGGGGGCAGCAGGGGTTGAATAGAAGAAACTCCTATATCCCAGGAGAGAATGGGATTTAAAACAGGGAAGGTTTACAGGAGGGGGGACAGGTTTCACTCTGACATAGCGAGGAGCCTTCTGCTGAATCAGGGAATGGCTTCCTCAGGAGTAGGAATGCCCTCAGAAAGAGAAGACTTCAAGAACAATGTCAAAGAGACAATTTGGAGGGGGTGCTGCAAAGATAAAAACATCGGGATATGAGCAGAACGTTAAATTCATTGCTCACTTAAAACTTATTCAGCTCTGATTCAGGTTCAGTAAATATCCGTGTCTAGTCCCATAATTCAGTCTCAAAAAAAAGAAGAGGAAAAAAGTGGAGAAGAAGGAGAGGAAGAAGAAGGAAAAAACAGAATTGAATATAATTTATAGCATTTGCATTTTAAGCATTTTCTTCCTTTTAAAAAGGCCCAAAGTTATCACAACATAATTAACAAACACATTCTGTTTTTTCAAAAGAGTTGTTACTGAAACACGTAATGGACATGCTCATTTGTGTTTCTTATAATAATAGATTCACTAATTCATAGTAAATTTAAAAACATGATCCTCTACATGAAAACATATATATTAACCCCCCAGCAGCAATCAAATTTCATTTAGAAATTCACAAAGTTTTAAATGACACATCCAAAGAGAAATAGCACTTCTCTTATATCCAGCTTCCTCATTTTTCATATGTCGATGGCTGAGTTTAGAGTTTATATATGGAAGGACATTTGTGTCATTGGGAGAACTGAGAGTAAGTGTAGTGAAGTGACCACCATAAGGGACACAAGACTCCGAAGTGGAGGGAAGGGGGTGAGGACCACCCTGGGGCAGCTGCCAACACAGAGGCATCGTGGGAAACGTGGAGAATCACAGTGCTGCAGATGAAAGGGAGCAGGAGAGAATCCTGTCCTCCCTCCAAGACTTGTCGAGCCGCTAACAGACAACACACAATGAGGAGCGATAGACCATCAGACAACGCACCTTGGCAANAAAAAATAAAGTCTGACACTGTTTCCACTGTTTCCCCATCTATTTCCCATGAAGTGATGGGACCGGATGCCATGATCTTCGTTTTCTGAATGTTGAGCTTTAAGCCAACTTTTTCGCTCTCCTCCTTCACTTTCATCAAGAGGCTTTTTAGCTCCTCCTCACTTTCTGCCATAAGGGTGGTGTCATCTGCATATCTGAGGTTATTGATATTTCTCCCGGCAATCTTGATTCCAGCCTGTGTTTCTTCCATTCCAGCATTTCTCATGATATACTCTGCATATAAGTTAAATAAGCAGGGTGACAATATACAGCCTTGACGTACTCCTTTTCCTATTTGGAACCAGTCTGTTGTTCCATGTCCAGTTCGAACTGTTGCTTCCTGACCTGCATACAGATTTCTCAAGAGGCAGGTTAGGTGGTCTGGTATTCCCATCTCTTTCAGAATTTTCCACAGTTGATTGTGATCCACACAGTCAAAGGCTTTGGCATAGTCAATAAAACAGAATACGTATCTTAGGAGAAATGAAAACTGAGAAAAATTTAAAACACAGGAAAATGCAAGCCTGCATTCCCATACTATCAAAACATCCCATATCATGCAGCTTCTGGAAAACTCCACTATATACTCTTGAGAAAATAGCCAAAAAGGCAGCTAGCATCTCCTTAATGCTACAAAATAATTTGACCTGTGGACTCTGCTGAAAGGGCTCCAGGGGTCCCTGGACGCACTTTGAGAACCTCTAATAACATGAGGTTTTGAGCCCCAGCTTGGGCTTGTCAGAAAAGGCAAAATGTGGGTCCACGATTCCCTCACCCATCTCTCACTAGAGCAACCAACTTAAAAATGCTTTTTTTTTTCATTTTATATATCCGGATTCTAGATTCATCTGCTTTTGAACATGAGGACTTCCCTGATGGTCTAATGGTTAAGAATCTGCGCTTCCACTGCTAAGGGCCTGCATTTGATCCCTGGTCAAGGAACTAAAATCCCACATGCTGTGCAGTGCAGCCAAAAAAAAAAAACATAATCCCATGGCAAGAGGCAAAAAAAAGTTTTAAATCACTGGTAGAATGTGGGGCATAGGGCATAACATAACAGCTGTAAAGATGAGGAAAAAAATATGTCAGTTGAGGCTGGATGGTTTGATTGTAAGAGCAGTGCCAACATTAAGTATTTTAGAATAACTTAAAAAACTATCCAATGAAAAATTCATAAAACACACACACATATATAGTAGTAATACTCTATGTGACTACTTCAAAAGTAAATGTATTTATACAGAAATTATTGAGTACCTACCACTTCCTGACTCTAGGATAGGATAGCATCCTGTGCTGTGCTTAATTGTGTCGGACTCCTTGTAACCCTATGGACCGTAGCCCCCCAGCCAGGCTCCTCTGTCCATGGAATTTTCCAGGCAAGAATACTGGAGTGGATTGTCATTTCCACCTCCTCCAGGAGATCTTCCCGACCCAGGGTTCAGACCCACAACTGTTGTATCTCCTGCATTGGCAGGCGGATTCTTTACCACCGAGCCGCCATAATGCCCTTTTTTGTAGCAGCAAATGGAAATCAGTGAATTCATTTCAGAGTTTTCTAAGGGGAAAGGGAGGCTGAGAGAGCAGTAGCATCTGCAGTTGTGGTAGGAGTGCTGCGTGAACCCTGGCAGTCTTAAGAGAGGGTGCCTCCAGCTGGAAACCTAGACACCAACTCCATCCTGAGGCCATCCCCCGAGACACAGAGTTAGGGGGCGAATTTTAACAGCTCTGTGCTTCAGTTTCTCAAAGTGTGCCTCATCATGACCTCCTTTCAGTATAAAGACAGTAGTACTATCCATAGGAAAAAGGCTGAGAATTTCAGGTGCTAATAATGAATTAAGTCATGGTATTTGTCAACTTTTTGTTGAGGAGTAACAAACATACAGAAATGTACACTTAAGACTAACAGCACCAGCTTCAATCCTAAAAAATGATGCTATTGAAGTGCGGCACTCAACATGCCAGCAAATTTGGAAAACTGAGCAGTGCCCACGGGACTGGAAAAGGTCAGTTTTCATTCTAATCCCAAAGAAGGGCAATGCCAAAGAATGTTACAAATACCATGCTGCTGCTGCTGCTGCTGAGTCGCTTCAGTCGTGTCTGACTCTGTGCGACCCCATAGACGACAGCCCACCAGGCTCCCTCATCCCTGGGATTCTCCAGGCAAGAACACTGGAGTGGGTTGCCATTGCCTTCTGCAATGCATGAAAGTGAAAAGTGAAAGTGAAGTCGCTCAGTTGTATCCAACTCTTAGCAACGCCATGGACTGCAGCCTACCAGGCTTCTCTGTCCATGGGATTTTTCAGGCAAGAATACTGGAGTGGGGTGCCATCGCCTTCTCCATGCAATTGTACTTATTTCACATGTTAGCAAGATTATGCTCAAAATCCTTCAAGTTAGGCTTCAGTAGTATGTGAACCAAGAACTTCCAGGTGTACAAGCTGGGTTTTGAAGAGGCAGAGGAACCAGAGATCAAATTGCCAGCTTTCATTGGATCACAGAGAAATGAGGAGTTCTAGAAAACATCTGTTTCTGCTTCATTGACTACCCTAAAGCCTTGACTATATAGATCACAATAAATTGTGGAAAATTCTTAAAGAGCTGGGAATACCAGACCACCTTACCTGTCTGCTGAGAAATCCATATGCAGGTCAAGAAGCAACAGTTAGATCCAGACCTGAAACAACTGACTGCCTGGTTCAAAATTGGGAAAGGATTACATCAAGGCTGTATATTTTCACCCTCTCTTAACTTATACTCAAAGTACATAATGCAAAATGCCAGGCTGGATGAATCACTGGTTGGAATCAAGATTGCCAGGAAAAATATCAAGAACCTCAGATATGCAGATGATACCAGTCTAATGGCAGAAAATGAAGAGGAACTAAAGAGTCTCTTGATGAGGGTGAAAGAGAGTGAAAAGCTGGCTTAAAACTCAACATTCAAAAAACTAAGATCATGGCATCCAGTACCATCACTTCATGGCAAATAGAAGGGGGAAAAGTGGATGCAGTGACAGACTTTATTTTGGGGGGCTCCAAAATCACTGTGGATGGTAACTGCAGCCATTAAATTAAAAGATGCTTGCTCTTTGGATGGAAAGCTATGACCAACCTAGACAGCATCTTAAAAAGCAGAGACATCACTTTGTCTGTATAGTCAAAGGTGCAATTTTTCCAGTAGACATGTACATGTGAGAGTTGGCCCGTAAAGAAGAATGAGCACCAAAGAATTTATTCTCTTGAGCTGTGGTGTTGGAGAAGACTCTTGAGAGTCCCAACCAGTCAATCCTAAAAGAAATCAGTCCTGAATTGGAAGGACTGATGCTGAAGCTGATGCTCTAATACTTTGGCCACCTGATGCAAAGAGCCAGCTCATTGGAAATAAGACCCTGATGCTGGGGAAGACAGGGCAGGAGGAGAAGGGGGCAACAGAGGATGAGATGGTTAGATAGCATCACTGATTTAACAGATAGAATTTGAGCAAACTCCTGGAGATCGGGACGTCCTGGGTGCTCCCCAGGGGGCACTAGTGGTAAAGGACCCACCTGCCAATGCAGGAGGCATAAGAGACACAGGTTTGATCCTTAAGTCGGGAAGATCCCCTGGAGACGGAAATGGCAACCCACTCCAGTATTCTTGCCTGGGAAATTCCACAGACAGAGGAGCGTGGGGGGCTCCAGGCCATGGGGTCACTAAGAGTCGGACACGACTGAATCGATTTAGCAGCAGCAGCAGGTGGTGCTAGTGGTAAAGAACCTTCCTGACAGTGCAGGAGATGTAAGAGACACAGGTTCAATCCCTCGGTCAGGAAGATCTCTTAGAGGAAGGCATGGCAACGCATTCCACTCTTCTTGCCAGAATTTCCAGGTCAGAGGAGCCTGGCAGGTCCATAGNTAAAGACAGTAGTACTATCCATAGGAAAAAGGCTGAGAATTTCAGGTGCTAATAATGAATTAAGTCATGGTATTTGTCAACTTTTTGTTGAGGAGTAACAAACATACAGAAATGTACACTTAAGACTAACAGCACCAGCTTCAATCCTAAAAAATGATGCTATTGAAGTGCGGCACTCAACATGCCAGCAAATTTGGAAAACTGAGCAGTGCCCACGGGACTGGAAAAGGTCAGTTTTCATTCTAATCCCAAAGAAGGGCAATGCCAAAGAATGTTACAAATACCATGCTGCTGCTGCTGCTGCTGAGTCGCTTCAGTCGTGTCTGACTCTGTGCGACCCCATAGACGACAGCCCACCAGGCTCCCTCATCCCTGGGATTCTCCAGGCAAGAACACTGGAGTGGGTTGCCATTGCCTTCTGCAATGCATGAAAGTGAAAAGTGAAAGTGAAGTCGCTCAGTTGTATCCAACTCTTAGCAACGCCATGGACTGCAGCCTACCAGGCTTCTCTGTCCATGGGATTTTTCAGGCAAGAATACTGGAGTGGGGTGCCATCGCCTTCTCCATGCAATTGTACTTATTTCACATGTTAGCAAGATTATGCTCAAAATCCTTCAAGTTAGGCTTCAGTAGTATGTGAACCAAGAACTTCCAGGTGTACAAGCTGGGTTTTGAAGAGGCAGAGGAACCAGAGATCAAATTGCCAGCTTTCATTGGATCACAGAGAAATGAGGAGTTCTAGAAAACATCTGTTTCTGCTTCATTGACTACCCTAAAGCCTTGACTATATAGATCACAATAAATTGTGGAAAATTCTTAAAGAGCTGGGAATACCAGACCACCTTACCTGTCTGCTGAGAAATCCATATGCAGGTCAAGAAGCAACAGTTAGATCCAGACCTGAAACAACTGACTGCCTGGTTCAAAATTGGGAAAGGATTACATCAAGGCTGTATATTTTCACCCTCTCTTAACTTATACTCAAAGTACATAATGCAAAATGCCAGGCTGGATGAATCACTGGTTGGAATCAAGATTGCCAGGAAAAATATCAAGAACCTCAGATATGCAGATGATACCAGTCTAATGGCAGAAAATGAAGAGGAACTAAAGAGTCTCTTGATGAGGGTGAAAGAGAGTGAAAAGCTGGCTTAAAACTCAACATTCAAAAAACTAAGATCATGGCATCCAGTACCATCACTTCATGGCAAATAGAAGGGGGAAAAGTGGATGCAGTGACAGACTTTATTTTGGGGGGCTCCAAAATCACTGTGGATGGTAACTGCAGCCATTAAATTAAAAGATGCTTGCTCTTTGGATGGAAAGCTATGACCAACCTAGACAGCATCTTAAAAAGCAGAGACATCACTTTGTCTGTATAGTCAAAGGTGCAATTTTTCCAGTAGACATGTACATGTGAGAGTTGGCCCGTAAAGAAGAATGAGCACCAAAGAATTTATTCTCTTGAGCTGTGGTGTTGGAGAAGACTCTTGAGAGTCCCAACCAGTCAATCCTAAAAGAAATCAGTCCTGAATTGGAAGGACTGATGCTGAAGCTGATGCTCTAATACTTTGGCCACCTGATGCAAAGAGCCAGCTCATTGGAAATAAGACCCTGATGCTGGGGAAGACAGGGCAGGAGGAGAAGGGGGCAACAGAGGATGAGATGGTTAGATAGCATCACTGATTTAACAGATAGAATTTGAGCAAACTCCTGGAGATCGGGACGTCCTGGGTGCTCCCCAGGGGGCACTAGTGGTAAAGGACCCACCTGCCAATGCAGGAGGCATAAGAGACACAGGTTTGATCCTTAAGTCGGGAAGATCCCCTGGAGACGGAAATGGCAACCCACTCCAGTATTCTTGCCTGGGAAATTCCACAGACAGAGGAGCGTGGGGGGCTCCAGGCCATGGGGTCACTAAGAGTCGGACACGACTGAATCGATTTAGCAGCAGCAGCAGGTGGTGCTAGTGGTAAAGAACCTTCCTGACAGTGCAGGAGATGTAAGAGACACAGGTTCAATCCCTCGGTCAGGAAGATCTCTTAGAGGAAGGCATGGCAACGCATTCCACTCTTCTTGCCAGAATTTCCAGGTCAGAGGAGCCTGGCAGGTCCATAGCGTTGCAAAGAGTCAGACATGACTTAGCAACTGAACAACCAGAACAACCAGATCAAGAGGCGGAACCCTCCTTGGAATCAAGAGATGGGCCCTCTCTGACCCCCTCAGAGTCACTACCCAGCCCTACAGAAATGCCATGCTGTTCTAATAACACAGATTACTTTTGCCATTTTGGGGCTCTGCATGCAAGGGACACTCTTTTGCGTCTGGCCTCTTTCACTCAACATTATTTTCTGAAACCCAGTCATGTCGTTGAACGTAGTTGTAGACTCTTCATTCTCAGGGCTCTGTAGGACTCCACTGTGTGAAAATGCGTCACACTGTATGTCTCCATTCCATTGCCAGGGTGTTTGAGTCATTTCATATATAGCCTAAGCCATAGGAAAGACCAGAGATTCTCTTTCATCCAGAAGGTCGGATCCACAAATGAAATTCACCATCTCCTTTCTACTTTCAAATGTCCGATCAAAAGAAATCATTTTCCTCCCACGTCAGAATTAGAGCTGATCTGACTATGACTTAAGTACTGAGTTAAGGAAGAGGTTAACATGTAGACAGCCTGCTCTGGTGGACTCCTCATAGTCCCAAAGGAAACTGACCTGACTTTGGATGATGACTGCGTTTCAAAAGAGGCAGCACGTCTTGACTTTCTTGGAGGGACCACATCCCGCAGCTAGAGGGTGCTTATCAATGTACTGATGAACAGAGGAGACGGTGGATGGGTGGGGAGACCGCACCCAAACAGGATACCAAAATGAAGGGCACTTGAAATGATCACTTTAGAAAATATGATGATGTTTACGCACAGAATAACACAATTTCTTATTCACACATCCCACCTGTGACATGAATCAGAACCTTCACCTATGGCCATATGTCATCTTTTCCACTCTCAGTGGTTTACAGATGTTGGACTTTGAAGTTGAAGAAGAAGAAAAAAAGAGAACCAGAGCTGCCCTAAAAGAAATGAGGAAGTGAGAGCTCTGCAGTGTCTGGCCCGGGCGACAGCCCGTGATGCTCTTTCCGGTCTCAGTAACATTCTGAATTTCCACCTGCCCGCCCCCTCTCCCTTATAACGCAGAACACGTGAAGTTAGAGCCATTCAGTCTCCTCGCTCACGCTGGATCAGTAGTAGCAGAGTGTCATGTTATTTTTCCAATTTTCCACAGTTCACGGGAGGTAAAAGAAGTCTGGCTGGAGGCCCTCCGAGGGTAAGTACCATAAATCGGCCTGACATGATAATCAGCTGCCTGGCGGGGTCACAGGGCTTTGAGATCATGTCCAACAAAAACGGGTTTCACCGTGCAATATGCAACATGTAGTGTTATGAGGAGTAAACTCAGACAGCTTTGCTTTCATGGGAAGCCAGCACTTCGGGGGCTCTAGGAATTCTGTACATGTTATCTTGGTTATCTGCCATAAGCAGCGTCCTGGGGATCCACTGTTTTCCCTTTTCAGGTTACAGGAGAAAATCTGTGCAAAGCCCTTAACACAGTGCCCGGGCACATAGTGAACTCTCCTCCCAAAATGTTAGTTGTCATGCTAGCTGTTACTCAGATTATCTCCTGCTGGGAACTTAATAAATGAGAAGCAAAGTTTGGCATGATGAAGATGTCAGGTTTAAAGCTTTTAGAAAGTAGTGTGTGCAGATGCTGTGTTTAATAGCGTAAGACATCTGGTAACACATAACTGACTTTAAATGAACACTTTTGTAACTAGTAGTTTCAGACTGTGTTTTGGCAGAGTGGGGCTGAAACTGGCCATTGCATTCCGTATTTCCCTCCTCACTCTTTCCCGAATGATTTTTCGTAGACAAAGCCAGGGCCACCCAGGAGCAAAACTCATCACTGGACCGTCAGCCCGAACTCCAATGAAGTTGACAAGCAGCTGCCATGCCGTATGTGCCCCTCTTAGACTACTGCCTCGGATTTTCTCACGGCGAGGGTCAAAGATGTTTACCTGATTTGACTTCTTTTCTCTTGTAGTCAAAAACACTAAATGCCTGTGATATGGAGACATTAATTGAATGTCACTCAGAGGTAAGAAAGCTGTTTTTCAAACTTTTTATCTGCCCTGTGAGATAGAAAACTTTGTTTTAATTGAATATCATGCATGTTGTTTAGTTATCAGAATAGAAAATCAACATGATAAGTTGTAGTAAACACTAATATTAACTGAGATCTTGTGTCATGATAAGCAAGATATTAATATTGATTCTGAAAAAAATTAATGGACTACTAACTGTTGATATGAATAAAATGGTGAATATATTTTGTGGGGAAAGACTGGGTAGATTTCTTCAATCATTAATTTTAATTAAATATATTTTTAGGGTAATATCAAGGAACATCCTCTGTTGGCATCATGTGAGAGTGAAGATAATATTTGCCAGCTAATTGGTGAGTTTTGAAAACACACTGATCTTTTATGTAAATGTTAACAGCCAGTTTTCTTGGTTTGCCAAACCACAGTGCTTTACTAGGGATTTTTTTTTTTTTTTAAGTGTTCTCTTAAAGACCACAGAACAGTAACACTTGCATGGCAGGAAGGCTCCAGCTCACTAGACAGCAAGTGCTCTGAGGAATAGATCCTCCCCAACTCAACCTCTCCCCCATCCAGAGGGGTCCTAGTGGGGTTACAGATCTCCTGGCCACTCTGTTCTGACATTTAAAGTGTGTATACGTTTCCACTCTCACCCTCCTCTAATGGAGAAGGATTCTAAGAGCACACGAAGCAACTGTTGCTCTCTTAAATCCCAAAGAATCCGCCGTTCAGTCAGTTTTTTTCACAATTCATTGCATTGTAATGTAACCCTGACCCAGTTCTCTTGAACTGTAAGGACAAGCCAATTATCTATCCATCTTCTTCACTGGCCTGTATAAAAAGTATAGAAACATGTGCTAATGCATTTGGAAAGTATAGCTTTAAAAAAAAAATTAGGAAAAAATAAAGAAGGAAGAGAGAGGAAAACAGAGAAAGAAGTAAACTCATGAGTGGTTATATCCATTGTGCAGACGTCTTCAGGATTTTGCAAGGACAGATAATCCTGGAAAATTTTTCCTGAGCATTTCCAGTTGCCAGGTCTAGGTCCTAACCTCCCTGCCCTTTCCTAACACATCCACTGGGAAAACCCTGCCGCTGACTGCAGACGGACTAGCTCCCTCTAGTGGTGGTTGCTAGCGCGGCCGCTGAGGTTTAACAGCCCGCCCAGCCTAGAGCCTTCAAAATGGTTTTGAGCAAGTCACTTCCTGTAAGTTTCCTTTTCTTCACTAGTCAGAGGAGGAATTAAAATAATCTGTTTCACATCAGAAATAGCCACCAACTAGCCACCGTGGTTATCAAGGTCAATATGGAAAGATGGTTGTTTATGACCTGCCTAGTTAGGCTTTGCTCATTTTCTATAGCAAACAGCTGGTAAAGAGTAAAAACAGGAAAGGTGGAGACTTTGAGGAACCTTGGTGTTGCTGTTGAGGGGCTGGTTGCCCTGGTAACAATGTGGTTGTTTTCTGGGTTGATTTTTCTAGATTAAGGTTCACACCCTTTGCTTCCTCAGTTTTTTGAAACTGTTTCTCCCACATGGCAAACCATAAATGACAATATCTTTTGTCTTATGTGGATCCTTCCTTGCTTATCAGCATGTTAATCTAATTTCTCTTTGCCTTGTTTGCTTGGCTGTAGAAATCAAGAAGAGAAAGAAGGTGTCTAACTGGCTCTTTCTCATGAGAAGGCTTTCTTCCTCATCAGATGTTTCTGCAGCTTCAGAGCCAGAATTGAAGACATCCCTTTTCGATCAGCCCTTGTCAGCCATCTGCAGTGACAACACGCTCCCAGGACCCATTCAGGTAGGCACACGTTCACCCAGAACCTACTTCAGTTTTCTGTGAAAAGTCCTCGGGAAACCTAGTGGCTTTCTCATGCTAAACTTGTTGAGGTGGGGTTTTCAGTTTTTTCCCCACGTTTGGAAATGGTGTTGCGACCTCAGAATGCAGTCGGGAGGACACATGGTGGCTCACAAATCAGTTGTATTTGCCAATGAGCTCAGGTCAATGCATCCTTCTGACTTTATAGAGTGAAGAAGGCTGAAAATGTGTAGCTTCTGAAAAACCAACAGATTCATGGAGTTTGTGATCAGACATCCAGTGTTTACATGGAATGACTTGAGAGGAGGGAGGCCCAAAATCATTTTAGGCTCTGCAAATTCCAGCTCTCCCAATGTACCTGCTCTTAGAAAAATGGCAGGGTCAAGAGAGACGGTTGAAAGCAACCGGACTGAAAGGAACCAGACTGGGATTAATAGTCTCTTGTTAAGACTGTTTTAGTATCCTGGAGAACTAACTTTTATGGAGAGGATATTGTATAGCAGTTAAAGTTAGCTACTGTTCATGTCCACTATTTAAATTCTTTCTCCTACCGAAATACAGATTTTTCCTCTATTGGTAGCAGCAAAGTGTGTCTTCAAACCACGGGTAACAATTTCCTATTTCTAAACCCCTTTCCTTTAGGATATTCTCACTATTCTATGCCTGAAAGGCCCTTCCACTGAAGGAATATTCAGGAAAGCAGCCAACGAGAAAGCCCGAAAAGAGCTGAAGGAGGAGCTCAGCTCCGGAAACGTGGTGGACCTGAGAAGCCTCCCTGTGCACCTCCTGGCGGTGGTCCTCAAGGTGAGTCCCCAGCACCCGTGCCAAACAACAAGCTGATGGGCTCTGACACACTGACTCTCAGGAAATGAGAAACGGGCTCTTCACCCCACACAGCAAAGGCAACTGATCGTGGAGTCGAACTGTTTTAGTGAAGCCTTCATTTATTTGTATCAGCATCTCTGTTTCTGTGGTCTCAGATTCCAACCGAGAAGGGTTGTACTAAATTCTTCCCAAATTTATCTGAGAACAGGCGCTTAGACTGTCCCACAGCCAAGTCTGTTCCCCTGAGTCTGGTGGCCCCTTGGCTGGTGGCCTTAACCATGCCCCTTGTTAGGAGAGTTGCTGAGAGACAAGTTGGGAGGAGACTTCAGGCTCATTGGATGCAGGCAGGAAGGGCACAGACTCCTGAGAGGGGACCAATGAGACCGAAGTTAGGATGGCAGAGCGCTATGTAACATAAACGGTCCCCTTCCTCCCTCTAGGACTTCCTCAGAAGTATTCCGCTGAAGCTCCTGTCCTGTGACCTGTTTGAGGAGTGGATGGGCGCCCTGGCCAAGCAGAGCGAGGAGGACCGGATAGAGGCTCTGAAACAGTAAGTCACCCGTGCAGTCTCCCCCCAGGGGTTCCTCACCAAACTGTCAGAGTGTTTCACGTATGTTGCAACATTGAAGGAATTCGAGTGGAATCACTCACCTACTCCTAGAATACAAATCTAAAGGTAGCCTGGAAATGTTTAAAAAGTAGTTTTTTTAGCCAAATGAAAGGAGGCACCTCGGTCAAAAGGTAGAAAGTGAACTTCAGTACTCACAAATCCCAACAGGTGGGGAGTCTAAAAATATAAGTAGTTCAAGAAGGTATGAAACAAACTCACAGATGAAAGCCTCAGAGAAGGCTACCCAGCCACATGTAGGAACTTGGGACCTTCTTCACCTGTCCACACTGATTCACGCAAGGCAAAGATTCTCCCATAAAACATCCCTTAGTAAACAGTCTGCAAGGGCTTGTTTGTTGACAAAATTCCATAGTGTGTTTATTTCATATTCTTATAATCAACCAAAATGAAAACTCTATAAAAATAAATTCCAATGGCAGCAGAAACAATACCATATAGAAATGAAAGTGTGACCTGTTAGTGCCTAGAAAATGTTACACACCTAACTTCACAGTATCAGCACTTTTGCCAAATCCTATGAAAGTGTGTCTCACATGGCTAAGTATTATCAATGACATATTTATTGAACTGAAGGCATTAATGTGTCTGTCCCAAAATAAGAATCCTGAGATTACCACAATAAACTTCTGCTTATAGACACAAAGGTCTTTTTTAACAGTATCTTATGAGAAACGAATGGTCCTTATGTTAGAACCACCATTTCTTGTTTTGAAAATATGAGGTTTTTCAATTCTAATTTATTAGTCATTATACCAATGTTGCCCTTTTAGTGCTGACCTCATTATTTTTATGAACATGCTCTTCTAAACTGATTTATTCTTCATAAAGCTTTCTCAGAATGGTATAAAAATGTGTCTTCTTCATTTGATGAGCACAGTTCAAAAAAAGGCAAATGATTGTATTCTTTAGAAGAACCAGTCTTGGGGTATTAGAAGCAGGAAGACATTCTATATGGCTAAATGGTTTCTCAACCAAATGATTTTCAAAATGTATTAAAGTTTACTGCAGGAGTTAATGATTCGTAATCTAAGATCTGTGTAAAGAGTAAATGGCCGTGTTACTGGTGTCAGGATCATAGAGGCCAGTTTTCTAGGGCTTCAAGCTCTTGTGGTTCACTGATTCATTCCTTGTCAGTTGCCACTGCAAGTAACTGAATGAATGTTTCACAATATTTCTTGTGAAAACAGACCTTCCTCATTTTAAAGGAAGCTTGGGTCAGGCAGCAACTTTCAACTTGCTCCCCTCAGGCTAGATAGGCCATGAACCTCCCCTAAACCCAGCCTTCCCCACCTCCATCCCAGGGTTGCAGATAAGCTCCCGCGGCCCAACCACCTGCTGCTCAAGCACCTGGTCTCCGTGCTGCACGTGATCAGCAAGAACGCCGAGGTCAACCGGATGGACGCCAGCAATCTCGCCATCTGCATTGGGCCCAACGTGCTGAGCCCGGAAAACGAGCACAGCCTATCGCTAGAAGCCCGGAGAGACCTGAACGATAAGGTTTGTGCCCGGCTGTTTCTGAGAAACTCGACACCCGCTTGTCAGAGCCAAGCAGTGAGGTCTGCTGTGGCCCCAGGTCCACCCTCTCGGGTGCATCCACTGGATGAGGCCCGGTAAAGCCAGGTCTTCCTCCGAGACAGAGGACAGTGATGCCCGTCTCTCCACCGCGGTTTCCAGAATGGAAAGGCCCTTTCACTTTGCTCTTTTTTTGTGCATCACGCTCTGCCAGTTCCGTACCAATCCGGGCAACTCCTTTAATGAACATTTTGGTTACTTTAATACATTTTTTTAAATTCACAAAGTTAAAAGGCATAATCTCAAAAATGATTTTCACAAAGGCGATTGTTAGCGGTTTTCTGAGTGCTCCTTTCAGACACAGCAAACATCTGTTACGTTGATTTTGAAAGTGAAAATGGTCGCTCAGTCGTCCTGTCTGCCTCTTTGCGACCCCATGGACTGTCACCCGCCAGGCTCCTCTGTCCATGGACTTCTCCAGGCAGGAACACTGGGGTGGGGAGCCATTCTCTTCTCCAGGGGATGTTCCCAACCCAGGGATCGAACCCAGGTCTCCTGCATTGCAGGCAGATTCTTTAGCACCTGAGCCACCAGGGAAGCACCTCCCCAACTGCTGACCCTCCCTGCGTCCCCCTTGGTAACCTTCTTCCTTTAAAAATAAATAAAGATCTCATGGAGCTGACAAGCTGTTAACTTCTCCTCACAGGTTAAGACACTGGTGGAATTCCTCATCGATAACTGCTTTGAGATATTTGGGGAAGACTTTCCGGCACATTCCAGAATTGCTTCTGATGACTCCCTGGAACACACGGACAGTTCAGGTATGGGGCATGTTCTCAGTTGCCTCTGACTGTGGGGTCAAGGTCATGCCTGTCTGCAAATCCAGCCCTGTAACGTACAGCACCCCTGGCATCTGAGGAAGTTACCAACACACAACAAAGCCGCCTCCAGTGGCTCCCTGGACGCCTTCTCCGACAGCTCGCCCCTGGCCTCTCCTTCCAGCCCCAAAAGAAACTTCTTCACCAGACACCAGTCTTTCACCAAGGCTGAGAAAAGCAAGCCCAACAGAGAAATTAAGAAGCACTCCATGTCATTCTCCTTCGCCTCTCACCAGAGAGTCCTGACCCAAACGCGCACCTTTGGAGCCGCGAAGTCCAAGGGCTGCCCCCGAGACCAAGAGAAGCGAGGTTCCAAGAAAGAAAGCCAGCTCGCCGGCCGGATCGTCCAGGAAAGCTCGTCGGACGCCCTCGGCCAAGCCGCGCTGGGCTTTAACTCGGGGGCCTACGCGCTCTCGGTGGAGGATGTGTTCCGGCTGGTGGATCAGAGGCACCCCGGCCGCCCCCCCTCTTACGAGGAGGCCGTGCGGCTCCAGGCGCTGGAGCTCGCCCCCCGCGGGGGCCAGACGGTGGGCAGCCTGAGGGCCCGCGTGCTGAGCCTGGACGCGGGGCTGCTGCCTCCCCTCCCTGCCCACCTGCACGGGGACTCGAGAAACATCCGCGAGCCGGAGCCCCTGGACGGGCTCCGACGGGGGCCGGGGACCGAGACCTGGAGGCAGAGCCTGCCCGACTGCGCCCCTAGGGACGCGGCAGGACAGGTGACGGCCCGCGGGACATCCGAGCTGCAGCGGCTGAGAACCGCGTCCGAGTCGCAGCAGAAGGGCAGGCAGGCCGTCCTGGCCCGGCGGTGTAGCCAGCCCGTGTTTGACGCCGAGCAGCTCCGATTCGCTAAGGAGTCCTACATCTAGCGCGGGGCCCCTCTGTACACAAGGAGCACTGCCTTTAGACTTGTTTTCCAAAAAGTCGTGAATAAGCTCCTCTGGCAAGTTGTGTTTGAGACCTCCTCCGAGAGGAGAGCCACACAACTGCACACCAGCACTCTGCGCCTGATTCGTACAACTCTAGCACATGTATAAAACGCATACCAGACGAGGCACTGGGCACACGTACGCAGATGCGCGTGTATATGTTTGTTTGTGAACTTGCTCCAAACTGCATTGCTGTTCTTTGCCTCCAGGAGTTTTTTGTTTTTGTTTTAGTGGTTAGTGTCTAAAAATAATGTTTTCTGTTTTTGGCATTGCCTTAAACCGCATGCCAAGTTTCTTATTTTCCACAAACTCCATTTAGGAGAAAACGTCTAAGTCTCTGTTAGGAGTTTCCTCTAATAAGCCGCTTTATGATAACTAATCACCTCAGTAGGATGAAAGGAACAGACTGCAAGGAGTAGAGTTCAGTGTTTGGAGTTATCAAAGGGCATTAAAACTCCAGCAAAAAAAAAAAAAAAAACTCCATTTAGGAGAAAACGTCTAAGTCTCTGTTAGGAGTTTCCTCTAATAAGCCGCTTTATGATAACTAATCACCTCAGTAGGATGAAAGGAACAGACTGCAAGGAGTAGAGTTCAGTGTTTGGAGTTATCAAAGGGCATTAAAACTCCAGCAAAAAAAAAAAAATAAGGTTGTTGTTAACAGCGCATGAAAAATACTTCAATGTGTCCTTTAACTGTCTTAATTTGAAATTTGGGTTAGTGAAAATGCATTATATTATGCATCATTAACTGATGTCAAGCACTTTGAGTTTCTTTGTAGTTCAATGGTATCTTCTCCGATAGTATGGAGGAAATTACTTCATACGCATTGGGGCAGCCGTATGTAAAACTTCAATATTATCTCACTACAATAAATTGCCTTCCTTATTTCAAAGTAAACATGTTCATTCTTTACTGATATGTTGCCTCCTCTCCCTCAGTTCATAGAAACCCACCAGAAAAATCATTCACACGTTGGTTCACTCGACCAGCATTTATTACATCTGCCCAAAATGCAGGAGACCTGGGTTCGATCCCAGGGTTGGAAAGATCCCCTGGAGAAGGAAATGGCAACCCACTCCAGTACTCTTGCCTGGAAAATCCTGTGGACGGAGGAGCCTGGTGGGCTACAGTCCATGGGGTCGCAAAGAGTCAGACACGAGTGAGCGACTTCACTTTCACTTTCACTTTCACCCTGGTGGTACAGTGGATGAGAGTTCACCTGCCAATGCAGGGGACACAAGTTCGATCCCTGGTCTGGGAAGATCCCACACGTTTCGGAGCAACTAAGCCCATGCGCCACAACTACTGAGCCTGTGCTCTGGGGCCTGTGCTCTGCAACAAGAGAAGCACCACAGTGAGAAGCCCACACACAGCAACTGGAGGTAGCCCCGCGCTCTGCAACCAGGGGAGGCCTACGTGCGTGACCATAAGTACAAATAAATTTTAAAGAAACAAGCATTTATCGACTACATTATTCTCCTTGAATAATGAGACAAGGAGATCAAACCAGTCAATGCTAAAGGAAATCAACACTGAACATTGATTGGAAGGACTGATGCTGAAGCTGAAGCTCCAATACTCCGGCCACCTGATGTAAAGAGCTCACTCATAGGAGACGACCCTGATGCTGGGAAAGATTGAAAGCAGGAGGAGAAGGGGGAGACAGAAGATGAGATGGTTGGATGGCATCACCGATGCAATGGACATGAAACTGGGCAAACTTTGGGAGATGGTGAGGGGCAGAGAGACCTGACGTGCTACAGTCCCTGGGGTTGCAAGGTCAGACATGACTGGGCGACTGAACAACAACTCCATTATTCTAGACTGATAGGCAGAGCAAGATGTGGATCTCATGTTTAAGAAAAAGAGACAAGCCCTGTTCACTCTACAAATTTGCAAAACCATAAAAAAGTACCTTTAAGCCATTTTTGGGCAAACGGTCACTCAGAGACTAGAAAATTTAGTGTACAAATATCAGTATTTCCTGGTTTTAGTGACTTCGAGTTTTCAGTACTTTCAAAAATCATATTTTACAATGCTCAGTTTGCTTGACTATTAGCAAACATAGTGGTAACACATCATACATTAGGACATTCATGCTCAGTGATTAAGCTACTTATCTGGTATCTTTGATACTGGACTTTGATTTTCCTTACTTCATCAATTTTTCATAAACACTGCATGTTTCTGATATGTTACAGAAGGGATTTTGTGTTGGCTAGCTACCAGGTGGTGAAGACCTAGTCTTTTGAGAAGTGATTTATTAGTAACGTGATATACAGTTTACAATGTTCTCATCCAGACTGCTCAGATCTGTTAATCATGTTCAGCTTTATTAATGTCATTTAAATACCTTATTAAGCACCACCGATCATGCGTAAATTTCAACCAGTAGACATTCCCCTTCTAACTGCTGACTTAAGAAAAGCAATCCCTTTCCCATAACTGGACACTTAACAGTGGTAGTTGGGACTTGCCTGGTGGTTCAGACAGTAAAGGCAGTTTTCAGCACCTTTCAGTTCAGTGCTAAATATTTCAGGATTGAAAGAAAAATCCTCCGTCATGTTTTTAGCAACTTCTCATTGAGAATCAGAGAGTTTTCATCAATAGATGACTAACATGATAAGCTAGGTAAGCTCCTATCTATCTACTCCGTTTACCATTGACCTGACCTCCACGTGACCCAACTCAGATCACGAAAACTCTACCCCAGTTTCCTCATTTTACCAAAGACTGAAAGTCTGCTATTGCATGCAAGCAGTCTAGTTTATTGACAAACACTGATGAGCTTCTTGTAGTCAAAAAGCTACTGTATTTGCATAGTGGAGAAGAAGGTATGATGTGTGTGTTAGTCACTCAGTCGGATCTGACTCTTTGTGATCCCATGGACTAGAGCCCACCAGGCTCCTCTGTCCATGGATCCTCCAGGCAAGAATACTGGAGTGGGTTGTCATCTCCTCCTCCAGGAGATCTTCCCAATCCAGGGATCAAACCTGGGTCTCCTGAACTGCAGGCAGATTCTTTACTGAGCCACCCAATGCTCCTGTGTTATTCTCAATTCTAACCATGAAGTCCACTCACTTTTTAAAATAGGGGAGCCCAACCTGGTCTACAGACATGGTCGTAGGTTACAGCTGCCATAACCAAGTATCACAAGTGAGTAGCTGACACAACAGGAGTGTACAGTCTCACGGTTCTAGAGCCTAGACCTGAAATCAAGGTGTCAACAGAGGGCTTGTGCTTGCATTGAGATTTGGGTGATATTAAAAAATGATACAATAGACAAGGACCCCAGAACAGCACAGTGCTGTCCTCCATGGACCCTGAATGGGCCACACAGTCACACATGGGTTTGACACTAATGCAAGGTGAATGGTAAAACCAGGCTGGAAGCCATGGCCTACGTAGGGGCTTTCAACCTAAATCCAGGTCTGACACCCACTTCCGAGCCACTGGACCTCTCCATCACCCAGGGTAACCCTCCTTGGGTCAGCTTGGGAGGGATCCCAACCCTCTTACCAAGGGAAGAGGTGGGGAAGCGCATGCACTTCATGTACCTGTTGGTAGACACTGGCATGCATGCCTTGGAATCTGGCTGAACAGACAGAATTTCTTCCTCTTGGGGAAGGTAGGAGGTTTTCTCTCCTCCTAGGAAGAAGCGGACGGGTGGGCTTCCGAATGCATCCGAATGAATTTCCGAATGCATGGTACACTGATTACCTGCCATCATGCCCTGTGCCCAGCACCACCCAGGACTTGGTCCAGAACCTGTGGTTGTTAACCAAGCTAGGGGCTGGCCCTGGAACTGAGCAAACACACAATCGCCTGCCAGGTCAAACCCAGCAAAAATAACCTGTCACCCGGCGTCTTACAGCATTGAAGTGGCAGCCATGGCTTGTGTGCTAATAAAGCTGATAATAGTTATTGACCACAGTGCTTCCCATGGCTGAGCATGAAAACATCGAAAGGGTGGTCAGCACTGTTTACCCTAATGCACTATTAAAAGAATACATTCTAGCTGAAATTTCCTGATTGTGATCTCACAGGAAGGACTGCCAGTACATGCTTTCCACCTGAAGGGTCAAGTGCTGGAAGTGATGGAAAGCCACATCAGATGAGATCTCACATATTTTGAGTTTCTTTTTAAATTGACTTAGGTAACATCGTAACGCTTTATTTACAAAGGGAGAATTACTGAGGAATCAGAGTATAAACATTTTGCTAGAGGCAAAAGTAAATCACTTTTTGGCATGGTATTTTAAATGTCTGCATAATGTCCTCTGGACAGATGAAATGTGAATGAGGAACTACCAATGGGGAAGAGTTACCCTCTTCCTACTACAGGCTTCAAAGAGAGCCCAGATGAGACTAGCAAACCTGCAGAACCCAACAGCTCACCAGAAAAAGGAAACACAGAATGATCTTATCTCTAGGAAAAGAAAGACAATTGTGTTGGCACAAGAATATGTGAGCCAGATTCACAGGGCCTGAATCCACAGCCCAAATGGGCGACTGTGGATCAGTTTCCAAACTAACTGAGCGTCAGTTTCTCCACCTGTAAAATGAAGGTAGTCATAGCACGGCAGCAGTTTTGGAATACATCTCACAGCAAACCCACGTCACAACGCAGGAGAGGTCTGCACAACACAGCTTAGAATGCAGAAGGTGTAAAAGAACATGGCAAGTTAACACTGTCAAGATAAAAAATGTCTGCGTGAATAAAACACCATAAACAAAATCAAAAGACAAAGGAGAAACTTGGAAAAATGTTTGCATCTTATATAACAGAAAAAGAACTAATTTCCATAATAAATACAGTTCCCACAGTTTGATAAGGAAAAGAAACAAAATCGAATTCTCCTTTATTGGAGTGTAGTTGCTGCACAGGGTTGGGTCAGCTTCTACTGTACAGCTAAGTGAATCAGCCACACGTGTATGTACATAGACACATACCCCTCTTCCTTGGATTTCCTTCCCACTGAAGGAAGAGCTCAGGAGAGTTCCCTGGGCTGTAGAGTCGGTTTTCATTAGTTATCTGCTTTATACATAGTACTGCATGTGTGCCAGTCCCCATCTCGAAATTCATCCCACACTCCCTTCCCCTGTTGGTGGCCATGTGTTTGTGGAAACAGACAGCTGTGTCTCTATTTCTAACTTGCAATTAAGTTCATCTATGCCATTTTTCTAGATTCCACATGTATGTGTTAATATGTATTTGTTTTTCTCTTTCTAACTTCCTTCACTCTGTTTGACAGTCTCCAAGTCCATCCACATCTGCAAATGGCACACATTTAAAATTCAGTTTTAAAATGTGAAAGTGATATGATCATAGAAAAAGAATAACAAATGGCCTTTAAACATTTGCAAAGATGCTCAATGTCACTCTTTTTTAAAAAGCTACAGTAAGACACTGTTTCTCCCATCGGGTAGGCAAAACTCTAAAAGCTTAACGACACAGTGTGTTGGTGAGGCTGTAGGGGAACTGGTGATTCATGCATTCTTGTTGGAAGTGAAAACTGATATGACCCCTATGGAGCACAGTTTGGCGGTAAGTATTCAGATTACAAGTGCATAAATCATTTTTCTGATCAGTTCCGCTTCTAAGGATACACTTCATAAATAAGTTCTTAGGCATGCAAAATTATATGTGAATATTTTTAGCATTGTTTATAATGATATAAATGTTTGGTTAGAGAATAACTTATGAATAATTAATTTATGGCACATCCATACAGCTATAAAGATTTCTTTCACCTACTGATACAAAACCATCTCCAAGATATATCCAGTAGAAAAAAACACCATGTAACAGGCTGATGTGTACACTATGCTATAATTTATCTTTAAAAGAAGGAATTAATAATAGTAGCTTACACATTGGGGTGGGGAATGGGAACTGAGATGATGGAGCCAAAAATAAGCAGAAGACATTTCGATAATACGTTTCCATATTTTTGGTGTTTGAATGATGTAACTCTATTACTTATTCAAATATTAAATAGAAAATAATGCTGCTGCTGCTGCTGCTAAGTCGCTCAGTTGTGTCTGACTCATAGCTTACACATTGGGGTGGGGAATGGGAACTGAGATGATGGAGCCAAAAATAAGCAGAAGACATTTCGATAATACGTTTCCATATTTTTGGTGTTTGAATGATGTAACTCTATTACTTATTCAAATAATAAATAGAAAATAATGCTGCTGCTGCTGCTGCTAAGTCGCTCAGTTGTGTCTGACTCTGTGACCCCATGGACTGTAGCCCACCAGGCTCCTCTGTTCATGAGATTCTCCAGGCAAGAATACTGGAGTGGGTCACCATTCCCATCTCCAGGGGATCTTCCCAACCCAGGAATCAAACCTGAACCTCTTAGGTCTCCCACATTGGCAGGCAGGTTCTTTACCACTAGCACCAACTAGAAAGCCCAGCTGGTGCTCAATTAGTCTTCTCTGGGAACAGAAAATGTAGATTGTGTGTGTGTCAGTCTCTCGGTCGTGTCCAACTCTGTGACCCCATGGACTGCAGCCCACCAGGCTCCTCTGTCCAATGTTTCCCATAAACTCATTTGTTATATTATTTGTTTCCCATAAACTCAGATAAAGAACCCTATATAACTTAAGATTCACAGGGAAATTTTTTAGACTTCTGAAACAATGTGGTTACTTTGCTGTTTGGATAACACAACGCTTTTTAGAAATGTAGTTTGAACTATGCAGTTCAGCCTTTTGTGTACACAGTTAAGTATCAGAAATCATGAAAGGTGATCACTTAACTTTGCTTAGAAAATCAACGCTCATGTGAGCTCAAGTATGAGTAAGGGCTTTCCCTTTGAATTGGGCTTCCCTTGTGGCTCAGATGGTAAAGAATCCGCCTGCAATGCAGGAGACCTGAGTTCAATCCCTGGATCGGGAAGATCCCTTGGAGAAGGGAATGGCAACCTACTCCAGTATTCTGGCCTGAAAAATCCCATGGACCGAGGAGCCTGGTAGGCTACAGTCCAAAGGGTTACAAAAAGTCAGATATGACTGAGCAATCAATAGTTTCTTCATCCTTTGAATTAGCAGTTTCATTTTTCTAACCGTGAAATTTTAACATTAATGTCAAACTTAATGCAACAATCATTTAGGATATCAGTAAGTTTAAGATGACAAAATTACCCTTTTGGGGAATACTATCAAATTTCAGTTAAAAGGGTTCCTAGGCCCAATTCCAACCTGTGTGTGGTAGAGGCTTCCCCACACCAACTAGCAAGTCTTAGAACATCAGTTGAGTGTCCTATGACTCAACTCAATTCTGATGCTATTTACTTGGAGATAACCTGTGTGGTTTGTGTGGTTTCAGCCATCACTGAGCACGCAACCAGAAGCCATTGCTTAAACACCAAGCCCTCCCCAGGCCCTTTCCCTTGGCCTGATCAGCGTTTCCTCTAGTCACTGGCCAGTGAAGTGAGTGAAGTCACTCAGTTGTGACCGACTCTTTTCGACCCCGTGGACTGTAGCCCACTCAGGCTCCTCTGTCCATGGGATTCTCCAGGCAAGAATACTAGAGTGGGTTGCCATTTCCATATTTTAAGGGTTCAGTTCTACAAGACCCCTCCGTCCCATGTCCTCTTCAAAGGCCACCCTTCCAGCATCTCCATGTAGTCGCCCACCTAGAGGCTCTCTGAAGCCTCTCCCTCCGGGTTTTCATGAGGGTTCATTACACAGCCATGATTAATTATCAATAAATCATTAGCCATTGACAATTGATTTGACCTCCAGCCCTCTCTCTCATCTGGTGGCTCAAATGGTATAGAATCTGCCTGCAATGCGGGAGACCCTGGTTCAATACCTGGGTTGAGAAAATCCCCTGGAGAAAGGAAGGGCTACCCACTGCAGTATTCTTGCCTGGAGAATTCCATGGACAGAAGAGCCTGGTGGACTACAGTGTATGGGGTCACAAACAGTCGGACACGACTGAGCAACTAACACTTTCTATTTTTCACATCCTCTTTCCAATCACCTGGCATGTTCTCCTCCCAAGAAACCCCTGTCCTCAGGTGGGATCCAAAATTCACCTCATTAGCATTAACAAAAGACACACTTATCTCTTCCACACTTAGGAAATTCTGAGGGTTTTAGGAGCTATGAGCCAGAAACTAGATGAAAACCAAATAGTTAGAAAAGTATTATGTTGGTCATCTGAGTGTCCAAACATATTTCTCATAAATCATAGTACCACACAGTGAACTTCTTCTTAAGCCCAAGAAAAATGTAGGAAAAAAAGTAAGATATTGCATTTAATAAAATTAAATATATCGTAATATATTAATTTAATAATAAGCCAAAAAGAACAACAAACTTAACATACTAATTCTAAACAGCATTAACTCAGCACATTCTCTGCACTTTCTGAGTCTTCCTAAAGTCTTTACACACTTTTTAAAAACTATTTACCTATTTTTATTTTGGGCTGTGCTAGGTTTTCTCTGGTTGAGTTGCTGGGGCGTCTCGTTGTGGTGCCTTCTCTTGCTGTGGGCGCGGGCTCCCATAGCTGCAGCCCGTGGGCTCAGTATCTGGGGCTCCCCGGGGTCCAGGGCGCAGACTCAATAGTTGTGGCGCACGGGCTTAGCCGCTCCAAGGCATGTGGGACCTGGTCAGATCAGGGGTGGAACCCATGTCTCCTATAGGCGGATTCTTTACGACTAAGGCGCCTGGGAAGCCCCCTTTACACATTTCTGATGCATCTACATAACTGACGCAGTTTCCTAAGGATGTTTACTGATGATCTCAGAAACTGATCAAAAGCATGCCCCCAAAGTTCCTCGTTCACGTATCCTAACAGTATACAGTGTAGGTCACTTGAACTTCCTATTTCAATGTATATGATTCAAATCGAGCCTGTTACAATTAGGGAAGAGAAAGGAAAACAAGGAAGCTATTTTGAAAGTTTGAAACTTTTCACAGGTGAAAACAAGACGTGACTTAACTGCTGTAGGGAAGTGCTGGGACAAGACTAAGGGTCTGAGTTACAACAGATCGATTCTCAGGACACTTGTTTCTCTTGTTTTTCCCTCTTCTTCATTCCTAAATTCGATGCACAGCAGCATGATCTCATTGGAAGAAAATAATCTGGATGAAAGTCTGATCCTAGCTACACCTACCTCATGAATATCATCTTGAGCAAGTGCCTGAGCGTCTTTTTATCTCTGGTTCTTCATCAGGATAATAAACAATTTTATTCTTCCACAGGCCTCTCTAAAAATCAACTGCATTGAAGTTTAATTCACATATTGTAAACTGCATCCACTCAAAAATGTTCAATTTGATCAATTTTGCCTGATGTATATACTCATGAAACCACCACCATCAAAATATGAAATAAATTGGTAATACTGGTGTTGTCATATTTGTTCATTTTATTTTACCAGTTCTATTGGGTATGTTATAGGATCTCACTGTGGCTTTCATTTGTATTTTCCATCGACTAACAGTGTTGAACATCTCTTCATATGTTTATTGGCCATTTGTGAAGTACTCAATCTATGCCTATTTTTTTTAATTGAGTGTTTAAGTACTAAGTTTTCAGCATACTTTATATATTTTATTGACAGATAGTCCATTTTAATACTTCTTTGTGCTTTAAATGTTCTGTTTAATAAATTTTTTCCTCTCCAAGTGTCACAAAGATCTTTTATTCTGTTGTCTGCTAGAAGTTTTATACCTGTCTCTTATACACATCTGGGCGACTGAACAACAACTCCATTATTCTAGACTGATAGGCAGAGCAAGATGTGGATCTCATGTTTAAGAAAAAGAGACAAGCCCTGTTCACTCTACAAATTTGCAAAACCATAAAAAAGTACCTTTAAGCCATTTTTGGGCAAACGGTCACTCAGAGACTAGAAAATTTAGTGTACAAATATCAGTATTTCCTGGTTTTAGTGACTTCGAGTTTTCAGTACTTTCAAAAATCATATTTTACAATGCTCAGTTTGCTTGACTATTAGCAAACATAGTGGTAACACATCATACATTAGGACATTCATGCTCAGTGATTAAGCTACTTATCTGGTATCTTTGATACTGGACTTTGATTTTCCTTACTTCATCAATTTTTCATAAACACTGCATGTTTCTGATATGTTACAGAAGGGATTTTGTGTTGGCTAGCTACCAGGTGGTGAAGACCTAGTCTTTTGAGAAGTGATTTATTAGTAACGTGATATACAGTTTACAATGTTCTCATCCAGACTGCTCAGATCTGTTAATCATGTTCAGATTTATTAATGTCATTTAAATACCTTATTAAGCACCACCGATCATGCGTAAATTTCAACCAGTAGACATTCCCCTTCTAACTGCTGACTTAAGAAAAGCAATCCCTTTCCCATAACTGGACACTTAACAGTGGTAGTTGGGACTTGCCTGGTGGTTCAGACAGTAAAGGCAGTTTTCAGCACCTTTCAGTTCAGTGCTAAATATTTCAGGATTGAAAGAAAAATCCTCCGTCATGTTTTTAGCAACTTCTCATTGAGAATCAGAGAGTTTTCATCAATAGATGACTAACATGATAAGCTAGGTAAGCTCCTATCTATCTACTCCGTTTACCATTGACCTGACCTCCACGTGACCCAACTCAGATCACGAAAACTCTACCCCAGTTTCCTCATTTTACCAAAGACTGAAAGTCTGCTATTGCATGCAAGCAGTCTAGTTTATTGACAAACACTGATGAGCTTCTTGTAGTCAAAAAGCTACTGTATTTGCATAGTGGAGAAGAAGGTATGATGTGTGTGTTAGTCACTCAGTCGGATCTGACTCTTTGTGATCCCATGGACTAGAGCCCACCAGGCTCCTCTGTCCATGGATCCTCCAGGCAAGAATACTGGAGTGGGTTGTCATCTCCTCCTCCAGGAGATCTTCCCAATCCAGGGATCAAACCTGGGTCTCCCGAACTGCAGGCAGATTCTTTACTGAGCCACCCAATGCTCCTGTGTTATTCTCAATTCTAACCATGAAGTCCACTCACTTTTTAAAATAGGGGAGCCCAACCTGGTCTACAGACATGGTCGTAGGTTACAGCTGCCATAACCAAGTATCACAAGTGAGTAGCTGACACAACAGGAGTGTACAGTCTCACGGTTCTAGAGCCTAGACCTGAAATCAAGGTGTCAACAGAGGGCTTGTGCTTGCATTGAGATTTGGGTGATATTAAAAAATGATACAATAGACAAGGACCCCAGAACAGCACAGTGCTGTCCTCCATGGACCCTGAATGAGCCACACAGTCACACATGGGTTTGACACTAATGCAAGGTGAATGGTAAAACCAGGCTGGAAGCCATGGCCTACGTAGGGGCTTTCAACCTAAATCCAGGTCTGACACCCACTTCCGAGCCACTGGACCTCTCCATCACCCAGGGTAACCCTGCTTGGGTCAGCTTGGGAGGGATCCCAACCCTCTTACCAAGGGAAGAGGTGGGGAAGCGCATGCACTTCATGTACCTGTTGGTAGACACTGGCATGCATGCCTTGGAATCTGGCTGAACAGACAGAATTTCTTCCTCTTGGGGAAGGTAGGAGGTTTTCTCTCCTCCTAGGAAGAAGCGGACGGGTGGGCTTCCGAATGCATCCGAATGAATTTCCGAATGCATGGTACACTGATTACCTGCCATCATGCCCTGTGCCCAGCACCACCCAGGACTTGGTCCAGAACCTGTGGTTGTTAACCAAGCTAGGGGCTGGCCCTGGAACTGAGCAAACACACAATCGCCTGCCAGGTCAAACCCAGCAAAAATAACCTGTCACCTGGCGTCTTACAGCATTGAAGTGGCAGCCATGGCTTGTGTGCTAATAAAGCTGATAATAGTTATTGACCACAGTGCTTCCCATGGCTGAGCATGAAAACATCGAAAGGGTGGTCAGCACTGTTTACCCTAATGCACTATTAAAAGAATACATTCTAGCTGAAATTTCCTGATTGTGATCTCACAGGAAGGACTGCCAGTACATGCTTTCCACCTGAAGGGTCAAGTGCTGGAAGTGATGGAAAGCCACATCAGATGAGATCTCACATATTTTGAGTTTCTTTTTAAATTGACTTAGGTAACATCGTAACGCTTTATTTACAAAGGGAGAATTACTGAGGAATCAGAGTATAAACATTTTGCTAGAGGCAAAAGTAAATCACTTTTTGGCATGGTATTTTAAATGTCTGCATAATGTCCTCTGGACAGATGAAATGTGAATGAGGAACTACCAATGGGGAAGAGTTACCCTCTTCCTACTACAGGCTTCAAAGAGAGCCCAGATGAGACTAGCAAACCTGCAGAACCCAACAGCTCACCAGAAAAAGGAAACACAGAATGATCTTATCTCTAGGAAAAGAAAGACAATTGTGTTGGCACAAGAATATGTGAGCCAGATTCACAGGGCCTGAATCCACAGCCCAAATGGGCGACTGTGGATCAGTTTCCAAGCTAACTGAGCGTCAGTTTCTCCACCTGTAAAATGAAGGTAGTCATAGCACGGCAGCAGTTTTGGAATACATCTCACAGCAAACCCACGTCACAACGCAGGAGAGGTCTGCACAACACAGCTTAGAATGCAGAAGGTGTAAAAGAACATGGCAAGTTAACACTGTCAAGATAAAAAATGTCTGCGTGAATAAAACACCATAAACAAAATCAAAAGACAAAGGAGAAACTTGGAAAAATGTTTGCATCTTATATAACAGAAAAAGAACTAATTTCCATAATAAATACAGTTCCCACAGTTTGATAAGGAAAAGAAACAAAATCGAATTCTCCTTTATTGGAGTGTAGTTGCTGCACAGGGTTGGGTCAGCTTCTACTGTACAGCTAAGTGAATCAGCCACACGTGTATGTACATAGACACATACCCCTCTTCCTTGGATTTCCTTCCCACTGAAGGAAGAGCTCAGGAGAGTTCCCTGGGCTGTAGAGTCGGTTTTCATTAGTTATCTGCTTTATACATAGTACTGCATGTGTGCCAGTCCCCATCTCGAAATTCATCCCACACTCCCTTCCCCTGTTGGTGGCCATGTGTTTGTGGAAACAGACAGCTGTGTCTCTATTTCTAACTTGCAATTAAGTTCATCTATGCCATTTTTCTAGATTCCACATGTATGTGTTAATATGTATTTGTTTTTCTCTTTCTAACTTCCTTCACTCTGTTTGACAGTCTCCAAGTCCATCCACATCTGCAAATGGCACACATTTAAAATTCAGTTTTAAAATGTGAAAGTGATATGATCATAGAAAAAGAATAACAAATGGCCTTTAAACATTTGCAAAGATGCTCAATGTCACTCTTTTTTAAAAAGCTACAGTAAGACACTGTTTCTCCCATCAGGTAGGCAAAACTCTAAAAGCTTAACGACACAGTGTGTTGGTGAGGCTGTAGGGGAACTGGTGATTCATGCATTCTTGTTGGAAGTGAAAACTGATATGACCCCTATGGAGCACAGTTTGGTGGTAAGTATTCAGATTACAAGTGCATAAATCATTTTTCTGATCAGTTCCGCTTCTAGGGATACACTTCATAAATAAGTTCTTAGGCATGCAAAATTATATGTGAATATTTTTAGCATTGTTTATAATGATATAAATGTTTGGTTAGAGAATAACTTATGAATAATTAATTTATGGCACATCCATACAGCTATAAAGATTTCTTTCACCTACTGATACAAAACCATCTCCAAGATATATCCAGTAGAAAAAAACACCATGTAACAGGCTGATGTGTACACTATGCTATAATTTATCTTTAAAAGAAGGAATTAATAATAGTAGCTTACACATTGGGGTGGGGAATGGGAACTGAGATGATGGAGCCAAAAATAAGCAGAAGACATTTCGATAATACGTTTCCATATTTTTGGTGTTTGAATGATGTAACTCTATTACTTATTCAAATAATAAATAGAAAATAATGCTGCTGCTGCTGCTGCTAAGTCGCTCAGTTGTGTCTGACTCTGTGACCCCATGGACTGTAGCCCACCAGGCTCCTCTGTTCATGAGATTCTCCAGGCAAGAATACTGGAGTGGGTCACCATTCCCATCTCCAGGGGATCTTCCCAACCCAGGAATCAAACCTGAACCTCTTAGGTCTCCCACATTGGCAGGCAGGTTCTTTACCACTAGCACCAACTAGAAAGCCCAGCTGGTGCTCAATTAGTCTTCTCTGGGAACAGAAAATGTAGATTGTGTGTGTGTCAGTCTCTCGGTCGTGTCCAACTCTGTGACCCCATGGACTGCAGCCCACCAGGCTCCTCTGTCCAATGTTTCCCATAAACTCATTTGTTATATTATTTGTTTCCCATAAACTCAGATAAAGAACCCTATATAACTTAAGATTCACAGGGAAATTTTTTAGACTTCTGAAACAATGTGGTTACTTTGCTGTTTGGATAACACAACGCTTTTTAGAAATGTAGTTTGAACTATGCAGTTCAGCCTTTTGTGTACACAGTTAAGTATCAGAAATCATGAAAGGTGATCACTTAACTTTGCTTAGAAAATCAACGCTCATGTGAGCTCAAGTATGAGTAAGGGCTTTCCCTTTGAATTGGGCTTCCCTTGTGGCTCAGATGGTAAAGAATCCGCCTGCAATGCAGGAGACCTGAGTTCAATCCCTGGATCGGGAAGATCCCTTGGAGAAGGGAATGGCAACCTACTCCAGTATTCTGGCCTGAAAAATCCCATGGACCGAGGAGCCTGGTAGGCTACAGTCCAAAGGGTTACAAAAAGTCAGATATGACTGAGCAATCAATAGTTTCTTCATCCTTTGAATTAGCAGTTTCATTTTTCTAACCGTGAAATTTTAACATTAATGTCAAACTTAATGCAACAATCATTTAGGATATCAGTAAGTTTAAGATGACAAAATTACCCTTTTGGGGAATACTATCAAATTTCAGTTAAAAGGGTTCCTAGGCCCAATTCCAACCTGTGTGTGGTAGAGGCTTCCCCACACCAACTAGCAAGTCTTAGAACATCAGTTGAGTGTCCTATGACTCAACTCAATTCTGATGCTATTTACTTGGAGATAACCTGTGTGGTTTGTGTGGTTTCAGCCATCACTGAGCACGCAACCAGAAGCCATTGCTTAAACACCAAGCCCTCCCCAGGCCCTTTCCCTTGGCCTGATCAGCGTTTCCTCTGGTCACTGGCCAGTGAAGTGAGTGAAGTCACTCAGTCGTGACCGACTCTTCGACCCCGTGGACTGTAGCCCACTCAGGCTCCGCTGTCCATGGGACTCTCCAGGCAAGAGTACTAGAGTGGGTTGCCATTTCCATATTTTAAGGGTTCAGTTCTACAAGACCCCTCCGTCCCATGTCCTCTTCAAAGGCCACCCTTCCAGCATCTCCATGTAGTCGCCCACCTAGAGGCTCTCTGAAGCCTCTCCCTCCGGGTTTTCATGAGGGTTCATTACACAGCCATGATTAATTATCAATAAATCATTAGCCATTGACAATTGATTTGACCTCCAGCCCTCTCTCTCATCTGGTGGCTCAAATGGTATAGAATCTGCCTGCAATGCGGGAGACCCTGGTTCAATACCTGGGTTGAGAAAATCCCCTGGAGAAAGGAAGGGCTACCCACTGCAGTATTCTTGCCTGGAGAATTCCATGGACAGAAGAGCCTGGTGGACTACAGTGTATGGGGTCACAAACAGTCGGACACGACTGAGCAACTAACACTTTCTATTTTTCACATCCTCTTTCCAATCACCTGGCATGTTCTCCTCCCAAGAAACCCCTGTCCTCAGGTGGGATCCAAAATTCACCTCATTAGCATTAACAAAAGACACACTTATCTCTTCCACACTTAGGAAATTCTGAGGGTTTTAGGAGCTATGAGCCAGAAACTAGATGAAAACCAAATAGTTAGAAAAGTATTATGTTGGTCATCTGAGTGTCCAAACATATTTCTCATAAATCATAGTACCACACAGTGAACTTCTTCTTAAGCCCAAGAAAAATGTAGGAAAAAAAGTAAGATATTGCATTTAATAAAATTAAATATATCGTAATATATTAATTTAATAATAAGCCAAAAAGAACAACAAACTTAACATACTAATTCTAAACAGCATTAACTCAGCACATTCTCTGCACTTTCTGAGTCTTCCTAAAGTCTTTACACACTTTTTAAAAACTATTTACCTATTTTTATTTTGGGCTGTGCTAGGTTTTCTCTGGTTGAGTTGCTGGGGCGTCTCGTTGTGGTGCCTTCTCTTGCTGTGGGCGCGGGCTCCCATAGCTGCAGCCCGTGGGCTCAGTATCTGGGGCTCCCCGGGGTCCAGGGCGCAGACTCAATAGTTGTGGCGCACGGGCTTAGCCGCTCCAAGGCATGTGGGACCTGGTCAGATCAGGGGTGGAACCCATGTCTCCTATAGGCGGATTCTTTACGACTAAGGCGCCTGGGAAGCCCCCTTTACACATTTCTGATGCATCTACATAACTGACGCAGTTTCCTAAGGATGTTTACTGATGATCTCAGAAACTGATCAAAAGCATGCCCCCAAAGTTCCTCGTTCACGTATCCTAACAGTATACAGTGTAGGTCACTTGAACTTCCTATTTCAATGTATATGATTCAAATCGAGCCTGTTACAATTAGGGAAGAGAAAGGAAAACAAGGAAGCTATTTTGAAAGTTTGAAACTTTTCACAGGTGAAAACAAGACGTGACTTAACTGCTGTAGGGAAGTGCTGGGACAAGACTAAGGGTCTGAGTTACAACAGATCGATTCTCAGGACACTTGTTTCTCTTGTTTTTCCCTCTTCTTCATTCCTAAATTCGATGCACAGCAGCATGATCTCATTGGAAGAAAATAATCTGGATGAAAGTCTGATCCTAGCTACACCTACCTCATGAATATCATCTTGAGCAAGTGCCTGAGCGTCTTTTTATCTCTGGTTCTTCATCAGGATAATAAACAATTTTATTCTTCCACAGGCCTCTCTAAAAATCAACTGCATTGAAGTTTAATTCACATATTGTAAACTGCATCCACTCAAAAATGTTCAATTTGATCAATTTTGCCTGATGTATATACTCATGAAACCACCACCATCAAAATATGAAATAAATTGGTAATACTGGTGTTGTCATATTTGTTCATTTTATTTTACCAGTTCTATTNTAGGCCTCTCTAAAAATCAACTGCATTGAAGTTTAATTCACATATTGTAAACTGCATCCACTCAAAAATGTTCAATTTGATCAATTTTGCCTGATGTATATACTCATGAAACCACCACCATCAAAATATGAAATAAATTGGTAATACTGGTGTTGTCATATTTGTTCATTTTATTTTACCAGTTCTATTGGGTATGTTATAGGATCTCACTGTGGCTTTCATTTGTATTTTCCATCGACTAACAGTGTTGAACATCTCTTCATATGTTTATTGGCCATTTGTGAAGTACTCAATCTATGCCTATTTTTTTTAATTGAGTGTTTAAGTACTAAGTTTTCAGCATACTTTATATATTTTATTGACAGATAGTCCATTTTAATACTTCTTTGTGCTTTAAATGTTCTGTTTAATAAATTTTTTCCTCTCCAAGTGTCACAAAGATCTTTTATTCTGTTGTCTGCTAGAAGTTTTATACCTTTTTAAGAGTCTGCACTTATAGATCTAAATGTAAAAATATAGATTTTATTAATGCATTTAATTCTATGATCCATTATAAGTTAATCTCTGTGTATGATGTGAGGAAAAAATCAATGTAATTTTTTTTCCATATGGAAAGACTACTTTTTAAAAAACTTTTGATGACTAATAATAAACTAGTTTTTGGGGGGGACATTGGGTGGGGTAGGAGGAACCACACTGCATGGATATGAGAGTTGGACCATAAAGAAGGCTGAGCACCAAACAATTGATGCTTTCAAACTGTGGTGTTGGAGAAGATTCTTGAGAGTCCCTTGGACAGCAAGGAGATCAAACCAGTCCATCCTAAAGGAAATCAGTCCTGAATATTCATTGGAAGGACTGATGCTGAAGCTGAAGTTCCAATACTTTGGCCACCTGATGTGAAAAGCCAACTTACTGTAAAGACTCGGATGCAGAGAAAGATTGAGAGCAAGAGGAGAAGGGAGTAATGGAGGATGCAATGGTTGGATGGCATCATTGACTCAATGGACATGAGTTTGAGCAAATTCTGGGAGATAGTGAAGGACAGGGAAGGCTGGTGTGCTGCAGTCCATGGGGTCACAAAGAGTCAGACAAAGACTTAGCCACTGGACAACAACAACACTGGCATCAGGACCTGGGTTTGTTGTGGAAAGCTCAGCTTCTCTGTCCACAGGTGTGGAATCAAATCTCAGAGACAGATTTCTGGGTGAAGCAGAAAAGGATAGCTTTATTGCTTTGCCAGGCGAAGTGGGCAAAACAGTCTCATGCCCTCAAATCATGTGTCCCAACTTGGGGAAGATAGGGAGAAGTTTTATAGTAACTTTTCAAAGAGAGCAGACGATATTAAGAAGAGGTGGCAAGAATACACAGAAGAAC
>SJYX01019129.1:249487-269293 GCA_006410675.1 Oreotragus oreotragus | reverse complement strand
TCAGAGGTGGGGGGGTGAGGCGGTAAGGAGTAAATACTCTAAGTTAGATACTGACCCATTGGTTCTTTCTGTAATAAATCTGCTATAAATAATCTGTAGTAGAGCGTCCCAGACCTGAAATATTTTTAGAACCACAGAGTAATCCCTGGACTCAAATTAAAATCACATATATGTAAAAGCAATTTTGTCATGCAAGTCTATTTTTTTCCCTGTGTTTTGAAACTGCAAGACACCCAAGCACAGTGGGTACAGAAGGAGCATGGTGGAGGGGCTGCCCCAAGGCAAGAAATCTGGACTCATGGGCCTTATCATAGTCTGCCAAATTCATTTCAAAAAATGTATATGGGTCTCAGATCCTCTGACAAAAACAACTTTTATTTTTAAGAATAGGAAGAGTGAGGGGGGTTTTGATATCTTTTTATAGGAAATTTCCATCCACTGGCTTTAAATTGTACTTTTTATTCAAAAGTACAGCATGCTTTTATATTTAAAACTTCCTAGGAAACTGAGAGCCATTTTCTCACACTCTGAGTCATGGTTTTACTCTGACTAGGTGAACAGCATCCTCAAGGTCTTACTAGACAGACCCACTGAAACCTTCCAGATCAAAAGGAAATGATCGGTAAACAGCTGCTCCAATTTTCAGTTCTTCTGTAGGAGATGGAAAAGCAGAAGCTACAATACTCAGTATTAGCATCAGATTCAATAACAACTTCTGAGAAGAACAAGGATTAATCTGAAAGCTGGGCTCTCTTAAGTCAGACCCAAGTACTGAGGGGCCTTCTGTCATTTTGGAGAACAAGGATGTAAGCTCACAAACACCAACTTAAAAGCAAACAAAAATATGTACAGAAACAAATCACGAATTATAAATTCAATGTTCGCATTAGATAAGTTATCAATTGAATGAAGCGGTGGTTTGTTTGACAACAAACAAAATCCTCCTCTCAAAATTACATAATATTTTGATTAATAACCTCTAGACACATTTCATTAATGTTCCTTTTTCTGCATATCCTTTTTAATCACTTTTTAATAAGATTTTGTCTACACACCCTTTTAAATTGCTTCTTCCTGTAAATAAAGATTTTGTAAAATAAATAAACATTTATATAAAATAAATAAACATTTTCTGCAGAAAGAATAAAAGTTATATCTGGGTTTTTTTTTAGCTTACTTAATTAAAATGGTGTTCTCGTCAACATTAATAGTTTAGAATACTTCTTTTCAGCTTCTCAACTCATTATCAGTCATGTCAAGTACATTTTTAAGGTTTTTGTCAAATTTAGAGAGATTCCTATTGTTTCTTTCATATAGAAGCTGGAAAATCTGGAAAATCTGTCCACAGACCCTTTCTGGCTCCGTATATTTCAAACCTTTTTTCTCCTCAGGTACCCACATACTGTCAGCACAAGGCCCTGTAAAAGGTGTTCTTACAGGGACTCCCCTGATGCTCAGTGGATAAGACTCTGCCTGCCAATGCAGGGGACACGAGTTCAATGCCTGGTCCAGGAAGATCCCACATGCCACAGAGCAGCTAAGCCTGTGCACCACAACCAGTGAGCCCAGGCTCTACAGCCTGCGAGCCACAGCTGCTGAACCTGAGTGCCTGGAGCCCGTGTTCCACAGCGAGACACGGCACCGCAGTGAGAAGGCCGAGCCCCACAACCAAGGGCAGCACCCCCACGCCGCGACTAGAGAAAGCCCGCGCAAAGGGACAGAGACCCAGCATAGCCAAAACTGAAACAATTTCTTAAACTGTTCTTATGTGTATTCTTATTCATCTCAAGCTGGGTGAGCAGGCATAGTGGTCAGTGGGAATTTCTCTGCAAGGCCCTAGTACCCCAGATCAGCTATCAGTGGCTTATCTATTCAAGACGGTGACAGCACCCTGCGTAAATACATCTCACTGAACCCGAAGTAAATGTATCCATAAGTCAACTTTGCCATATCCCTCTAAAGCCCCACGGCCACTCCACGGCCATCCAAGGGCTGGGTGGGTTTGGGGGTCAGAGTGGGAGACAGCAGTCTTAACCGATTGCATTTTAAAATATCTTTTGCAAATTTTTTCAAAGCCACATGACCAATTAATCCATTTTTGCCCCTGACCCTTCCTAAAACCTTAGGGGGAACCTGGGTAAGTAGAGGCTCTTAGTTCAAACAGCCTTTGCTTCTCAGTAAGGGTCACCCCTCCGTGTCCTAGCTTTTCACACCCTTAGTCTTTCTCTATCAGGGAAAATCATTCATGGCTCTTAAATTACTTCAGTCTTGCACCCACCTGATAATCACAGTCACAGAAGTTATCAGTTAAGTTATAGAGAGTGAAGGCTGAGCTCATAAGGCACCACGTTAGGTGCTTCAGGTATGTTCATTCATTGACACATCACAGCAACACAGAAATATTCCTCCCATGTTCAGATAAGGAAGCAGGCTCAGAATTACTAAGTAGCAGAGCAGGACCCAGGGCCAGCTCCCTGAAGCCCTTACTCTTTCTACCGTAACGGCTGCTTCCTGAGGTCGCTTTTCCCTCCCATAACAAAGTGACGCACACTTATAACAGAAAACATTTTCAGCACAGAGAAATAGAAGGAATTTTTTTAATTACCTATACCTGTAATGGTTTGTAATTGTAAATACCTATACTGTAATTACAGTGACTGAAGCAATGAAATTAAAAGACGTTTGCTCCTTGGAAGAAATGTTATGACAAACCTAGTCAGTGTATTAAAAAGCAGAGACATCATTTTGCTGACAAAGGTCCACGTAGTCAAAGCTCTGATTTTTCCAGTAGTCATGTATGGATGTGAGAGCTGGGCCATAAAGAAGGCTGAGTGCTGAAGAACTGATGCTTTTGAACTGTGGTGCTGGAGAAGACTCTTGAGAGTTCCTTGGACTTCAGAGAGATCGAACCCATCAATCCTAAAGGAAATCAACCATGAATATTCACTGGAAGGATTGATGCTGAAGCTGAAGCTCCAGTACTTTGGCTACATGATGCGAAGACGCAGCTCATTGGAAAAGACCCTGATGCTGGGAAAGATTGAAGGCAAAAGGAGAAGAGGGCGGCAGAGGATGAGATGGTTGGATAGCATCACTGACTTAATGGACATGAGTTTGAGCAACTCTGGGAGACCGTGACAGACAGGGAAGGCTGGTGGGCTGCAGTCCATGTGGTTGCAAAGAGTCGGACACGATGGAGCGACCAAACAACAATACTTGTATTACCCAGATACAACCGTAGTTAAGATTTTGGTATATTTCCATGTTTTATGGAACCTAGAAATTGACATTTTAATATTAAATAAATGTATTTCCCCCATTTTTAAAAAACATACTTTCCTTGTCAAAAATATGAAAAATATTAAAAATTATAAACAAACTAAAACACATCTGTATTAGTTTTCTACGACTGCTATAACGAAGCGGGTGGCTTACATACCAGGAATTGATGGTCTCCTGGCTATCGGATCTAGAAGCATAAGATCACGGTGTGACTCAGGCTGGGTCCTTCTGAGGCAGTAAGGAAGTCGCTCCTGGCTTCTCCCCTAGCTTCTGGTAGCTCCCTTGGCTTGCAGAAGCACCACACCACTGTATTTATCTTCATGGGGCTTCCTGCCTATGGGGGGTCTGTGCCTAAATTCCCCTTCTTAAAATGACACCAATCGTATGGACTAGGAGTCCACTATATTCCAATATGACATAGTTCTAATTCAACTAACTATACCTGCAAAGACCTTATCTCCAAGGTTCTGAAGGTTAGGACTTTAACATGAATTTGGGGGTGGGGGGAGAAAATTCAATCCATAACACCATTCCATGAGCCAAAGAAAACCAATGTTAGCAGTTTGAAGTGAAGTCTCTCAGTCATGTCCGATTCTTTGCGACCCCACGGACTATAGCCCACCCGGCTCCTCCATCCATGGGATTTTCCAGGCAAGAGTAGTGGAGTGGGGTGCCATTTCCTTCTCCAGGGGATCTTCCTGAGCCAGGGAACGAACCTGGGTCTCCCACATTGCAGGCAGACGTCTGAGCCACCAGGGAAGCAGTTTGCTGCTGCTGCTGCTAAGTCGCTTCAGTCGTGCCCGACTCTGTGTGACCCCATAGACGGCAGCCCACCAGGCTCCCCTGTCCCTGGGATTCTCCAGGCAAGAACACTGGAGTGGGTTGCCATTTCCTTCTCCAATGCATGAAAGTGAAAAGTGAAAAGGAAGTCACTCAATCGTATTCGACTCTTCACGACCCCATGGGCTGCAGCCTACCAGGCTCCTCTGTCCATGGGATTTTCCAGGCGAGAGTACTGGAGTGGGGTGCCATCGCCTTCTCCGAGGGAAGCAGTTTAGCAGTTTCTAAAATACAATCACAAATTTTTTGCCATTCCTCCTACTGAAAGTGGGATCTATGGCCCCTTTCCTCAAGTCTGGGCAAGTTAGCAACTGCTTTGAGCAGTGGCTCTAATTCTCAAGCCGTCACAACCCAGGCACCAGACAGGAGAGTGGAAGAACTTCCAGAAGTTTCCAGCCTCTAACTATCAAATCATCCCCAATATGAGTCTTACCAACTGAAGCTCCAGGCTTCACGGGATAAACACAAACCACCCCCACTGCACCTTGTTCCAATTCCTAGCCCAAAGGATGTGGGAGCCTGAGAAAATGGTTATTACTGAAGCCACTTGTTTCTGGGGGAACTGGTTACACAGCAATAGTAACTAGAAATGTTATGGTCTCAGCCTTTTTCCTGTTCCTTTATGAATATCGCTCTTGCTGAACTGAGTCACTAAATTTCCTGATGAAAAGGAAATGATAAACTGTGTATCTGCTTCTGAGATTTTCTTCAAGAAATAGAAAAAGAGATAAGCTACATTTCTAAACATCAGCTTCATATGTATATAATGAACATGCTGGTTCCAACCACAGGTAGCAAGGGGACATTCACAAGTCCCAGATGAGATCAAGCAAAGCTTCAGGCTGTGATGGCTGCTAATACACGGTTTGCTAGTGTTGCCCAATTCAGAGAACCACAAGCCAAGCAAACAATCCAAGTCTGAAAGATGCAGAAAGCCTCTGAGAGGCTCTTGGACATGAAACTGATCAGTATGCTGCTTTTAGACCTGTTCTGAGAAAAGGAGTGTTCAGTTCCTCTCAGCATTGTATCTCAACCAGGTAAGTAGCTAAGACAATATTACCAGATGTTGGAAACCAAATCAGTTTTAAGCAGTCATCAAACTTGATATTCCTTCTGAAACAAGGGGTAAAGCATGTGGGAAGAGAAATACATTTTCTGGGAAATGGAAGTTACCTCATGAGGAACAGTTCAGGGAAGCTTTGCAGGTCAAGTTTCACTCTCAGCCCCTAGAACTGACCAGATCACACGGAGGTCAACCAAGTAGCTACATTGTGGTCCAAAGTAAGGCTGGTCTCATGAGTCCTTCTGAATCGTGGTCCCCTCATTACTGAGCTCTCATTTTGACTTCTCTTTTGTTAGTGTTTTTGTGAGTTTTTGTTTTTGTTTTTTTAATGAGGGACAGGATGGTCAACGGGCTTACCCGATAGCTCAGTTGGTAAATAATCCGCCTGCAGTGCAAGAGACCTGGGTTTGATCCCTGGGTTAGGAAGATCCCCTGGAGAAGGGAAAGGTTACCCACTCCAGTATTCTGGCCTGGAGAATTCCATGGACTGTATAGTCCATGGGGTGGCAAAGAGTCAGGCACGACTGAGAGACTTTCACTTCTTTTAGGAATGTCTGGTGCAAGGCTGGAAATCTGAAAGTAAATGCCATTGCCTTGAAAAATAATGGACTTTTTGAGTGTGAGGTTGTTCCCAACATTTTCCCTGAAAACTCTAATAGACGTTGTTTAATTGTCTTCTTGAGTGTTGCAGAAAAGCCTAAGGTCAGTGGGATTTTCATTCTCTCAAGGGGATTTGCTTCTTTTTGCCTGAATTTTCATAAGATCTGTCCTCTATATCCCTGTAATGTAAAAACGTTGCCATTAGTTTTTCTTGGATTGTGGAGAACCCTCTTGATCTGTGTATTCAAGTACTAACACTTAGCTCAGGAAACAGTTGTTAAAGTAAGTCTAGTTGTTACTTCTATTGCACCATAGGAAGAGCAGTCTTAGGTTGAATGATCTGCTCTGCTATATACCAATCATCTGTCTCAATGTGTGTGTGCTAGTCACTCAGTTGTGACTCCATGGACCGAAGCCCCCCAGGGCTCCTCTGTCCACGGCATTTCCCCAGGTAAGAATACTGGAGTTGCTAACCACTCCCTTCTCCAGGGGATCCTCAAGACCCAGGATCAAACCCAGGTCTCCTGCATTGCAGGTTGATTCTTTACTGTCTGAGCCATCTGGGAAGCCCCAATAGAGTCAATATTTTTAATCCTTTCCTCTAGTTCTGGGAACATTTTTCAGGATGGTTCTCTAAATCACTGATGTGATACTCAACAACCTTCTGCTATTGCATCATCAGTCTCCTTTGAATCACCTATTTCTTAATACCCCCTACTTCATGTTGATTCAGACACAGCAAGCTCTCAGAGCCTCAAAGTTCTAGGCGTTCTCTCCTCTTGGGCTTCACCCATCGTATTCTTTCCCCCCTCATTTCATCCAGCAAACTCCTGCAAATTCATATGACCTGATCTCCGGTGTCCTTTCACGCAGGAAGCTTGCCATGACCCCCCAGCACGGGTGAGGGGTCCCTGTGCTCCTGCGGCACCCTGTCCCACCCTGTTATCACATCTCACACAGTATGGTTACCCCACTAGACCCGTGAGGACATTCTATTCATCGTCTTTTTCTCAGCACCCCAGCACAATCACTGGCACTCAGGAAGCACTTTTGCCTAGTATAGCACTCCTTTTCAATCGCATCTAGCTGTCTTTCAAGTATTCTTTTTCTTGTGGTTTCCTGTCTTATTCATAGGTGGTGCCAGTGTTTTTAGGGATGCCAAACAGTCTCACTTCTAGAGATTCAGCTTCCTTTGACTAATCAAAGGCATAGTTCAAAGGCATATATAATCCAATTCTGAGAATATAAATACTATGCTGCAAAAAAAAAGATTAATACATTTTGTTCAGATTTCACAAAACTTTGTGCTAGGTCCGTTATTTGATTTCATGTTTTAGTCAAGACTCCACGTTGTATTTAATTGCATTGAGCAGCCTCAGCTGTATGCAACAACTTCTGGTAAACTCTCGTTCCATTTTTATTCTATTACATTTTCTAATTTTCCCTGTTATGGCTCCTTAGATACACCCATCATTTAAAAATGGGCATTTAATTTCCAAATACATGGGATGTTTAAAAGTATCTTTCATTTTATTTTGGTATTAATTTCCATTTAAATGCTTTCTTCTCTGCAATCGCCCTCGGGGTTTTTTCAGTCTCCTAACTTTATTGAGGCTTTCAATGGTTAAGTCAAAGATCTTAGTAAATGTCACATTGCACTTGAAAATGTGTTATTTTCAAATATCTTATATATATTGATTTCTAACATAATTCCACAGTGATAAGAGAACAGACTCTCTGATTTCAATACCTTTGCTGCTGCTGCTAAGTCGCTTCAATCATGTCCGACTCTGTGCAGCCCCATAGACTGCAGGCCACCAGGCTCCCCCATCCCTGGGATTCTCCAGGTAAGAACATAGGAGTGGGTTGCCATTTCCTTCTCCAATGCATGAAAGTGAAAAGTGAAACTGAAGTCACTCAGTTGTGTCCAACTCTTTGCGACCCCATGGACTGCAGCCTACCCGGCTCCTCCGTCCACGGGATTTTCCAGGCAAGAGTACTGGAGTGGGGTGCCATTGCCTTCTCCAAGACAGCTGGCTATAGCTTGCCAACCTGTTACTGGCTTCCCCGTGGTCTTTATTTCATAGGTTTTTCTCTTGAGTGTGATTTCTCTCATGAGGGATACAATCAGACCAGGAAAGGTTTGTTCAGTCATGGAATTTACAGAGATCCTCCAGGATGAACTTGTTCTTGTGCCCAGAAGGTACAAGGTGGTACTAAAGTCATTCTGACATTAAATACCAGGTTAGGCGTTCCCTCTCCAAGTTCTCCTGACCCGACTCTGTGTGACCCCATAGACGGCAGCCCACCAGGCTCCCCTGTCCCTGGGATTCTCCAGGCAAGAACACTGGAGTGGGTTGCCATTTCCTTCTCCAATGCATGAAAGTGAAAAGTTAAAAGGAAGTCACTCAATCGTATCCGACTCTTCACGACCCCATGGGCTGCAGCCTACCAGGCTCCTCTGTCCATGGGATTTTCCAGGCGAGAGTACTGGAGTGGGGTGCCATCGCCTTCTCCGAGGGAAGCAGTTTAGCAGTTTCTAAAATACAATCACAAATTTTTTGCCATTCCTCCTACTGAAAGTGGGATCTATGGCCCCTTTCCTCAAGTCTGGGCAAGTTAGCAACTGCTTTGAGCAGTGGCTCTAATTCTCAAGCCGTCACAACCCAGGCACCAGACAGGAGAGTGGAAGAACTTCCAGAAGTTTCCAGCCTCTAACTATCAAATCATCCCCAATATGAGTCTTACCAACTGAAGCTCCAGGCTTCACGGGATAAACACAAACCACCCCCACTGCACCTTGTTCCAATTCCTAGCCCAAAGGATGTGGGAGCCTGAGAAAATGGTTATTACTGAAGCCACTTGTTTCTGAGGGAACTGGTTACACAGCAATAGTAACTAGAAATGTTATGGTCTCAGCCTTTTTCCTGTTCCTTTATGAATATCGCTCTTGCTGAACTGAGTCACTAAATTTCCTGATGAAAAGGAAATGATAAATTGTGTATCTGCTTCTGAGATTTTCTTCAAGAAATAGAAAAAGAGATAAGCTACATTTCTAAACATCAGCATCATATGTATATAATGAACATGCTGGTTCCAACCACAGGTAGCAAGGGGACATTCACAAGTCCCAGATGAGATCAAGCAAAGCTTCAGGCTGTGATGGCTGCTAATACACGGTTTGCTAGTGTTGCCCAATTCAGAGAACCACAAGCCAAGCAAACAATCCAAATCTGAAAGATGCAGAAAGCCTCTGAGAGGCTCTTGGACATGAAACTGATCAGTATGCTGCTTTTAGACCTGTTCTGAGAAAAGGAGTGTTCAGTTCCTCTCAGCATTGTATCTCAACCAGGTAAGTAGCTAAGACAATATTACCAGATGTTGGAAACCAAATCAGTTTTAAGCAGTCATCAAACTTGATATTCCTTCTGAAACAAGGGGTAAAGCATGTGGGAAGAGAAATACATTTTCTGGGAAATGGAAGTTACCTCATGAGGAACAGTTCAGGGAAGCTTTGCAGGTCAAGTTTCACTCTCAGCCCCCAGAACTGACCAGATCACACGGAGGTCAACCAAGTAGCTACATTGTGGTCCAAAGTAAGGCTGGTCTCATGAGTCCTTCTGAATCGTGGTCCCCTCATTACTGAGCTCTCATTTTGACTTCTCTTTTGTTAGTGTTTTTGTGAGTTTTTGTTTTTGTTTTTTTAATGAGGGACAGGATGGTCAACGGGCTTACCCGATAGCTCAGTTGGTAAATAATCCGCCTGCAGTGCAAGAGACCTGGGTTTGATCCCTGGGTTAGGAAGATCCCCTGGAGAAGGGAAAGGTTACCCACTCCAGTATTCTGGCCTGGAGAATTCCATGGACTGTATAGTCCATGGGGTGGCAAAGAGTCAGGCACGACTGAGAGACTTTCACTTCTTTTAGGAATGTCTGGTGCAAGGCTGGAAATCTGAAAGTAAATGCCATTGCCTTGAAAAATAATGGACTTTTTGAGTGTGAGGTTGTTCCCAACATTTTCCCTGAAAACTCTAATAGACGTTGTTTAATTGTCTTCTTGAGTGTTGCAGAAAAGCCTAAGGTCAGTGGGATTTTCATTCTCTCAAGGGGATTTGCTTCTTTTTGCCTGAATTTTCATAAGATCTGTCCTCTATATCCCTGTAATGTAAAAACGTTGCCATTAGTTTTTCTTGGATTGTGGAGAACCCTCTTGATCTGTGTATTCAAGTACTAACACTTAGCTCAGGAAACAGTTGTTAAAGTAAGTCTAGTTGTTACTTCTATTGCACCATAGGAAGAGCAGTCTTAGGTTGAATGATCTGCTCTGCTATATACCAATCATCTGTCTCAATGTGTGTGTGCTAGTCACTCAGTTGTGACTCCATGGACCGAAGCCCCCCAGGGCTCCTCTGTCCACGGCATTTCCCCAGGTAAGAATACTGGAGTTGCTAACCACTCCCTTCTCCAGGGGATCCTCAAGACCCAGGATCAAACCCAGGTCTCCTGCATTGCAGGTTGATTCTTTACTGTCTGAGCCATCTGGGAAGCCCCAATAGAGTCAATATTTTTAATCCTTTCCTCTAGTTCTGGGAACATTTTTCAGGATGGTTCTCTAAATCACTGATGTGATACTCAACAACCTTCTGCTATTGCATCATCAGTCTCCTTTGAATCACCTATTTCTTAATACCCCCTACTTCATGTTGATTCAGACACAGCAAGCTCTCAGAGCCTCAAAGTTCTAGGCGTTCTCTCCTCTTGGGCTTCACCCATCGTATTCTTTCCCCCCTCATTTCATCCAGCAAACTCCTGCAAATTCATATGACCTGATCTCCGGTGTCCTTTCACGCAGGAAGCTTGCCATGACCCCCCAGCACGGGTGAGGGGTCCCTGTGCTCCTGCGGCACCCTGTCCCACCCTGTTATCACATCTCACACAGTATGGTTACCCCACTAGACCCGTGAGGACATTCTATTCATCGTCTTTTTCTCAGCACCCCAGCACAATCACTGGCACTCAGAAAGCACTTTTGCCTATTATAGCACTCCTTTTCAATCGCATCTAGCTGTCTTTCAAGTATTCTTTTTCTTGTGGTTTCCTGTCTTATTCATAGGTGGTGCCAGTGTTTTTAGGGATGCCAAACAGTCTCACTTCTAGAGATTCAGCTTCCTTTGACTAATCAAAGGCATAGTTCAAAGGCATATATAATCCAATTCTGAGAATATAAATACTATGCTGCAAAAAAAAAGATTAATACATTTTGTTCAGATTTCACAAAACTTTGTGCTAGGTCCGTTATTTGATTTCATGTTTTAGTCAAGACTCCACGTTGTATTTAATTGCATTGAGCAGCCTCAGCTGTATGCAACAACTTCTGGTAAACTCTCGTTCCATTTTTATTCTATTACATTTTCTAATTTTCCCTGTTATGGCTCCTTAGATACACCCATCATTTAAAAATGGGCATTTAATTTCCAAATACATGGGATGTTTAAAAGTATCTTTCATTTTATTTTGGTATTAATTTCCATTTAAATGCTTTCTTCTCTGCAATCGCCCTCGGGGTTTTTTCAGTCTCCTAACTTTATTGAGGCTTTCAATGGTTAAGTCAAAGATCTTAGTAAATGTCACATTGCACTTGAAAATGTGTTATTTTCAAATATCTTATATATATTGATTTCTAACATAATTCCACAGTGATAAGAGAACAGACTCTCTGATTTCAATACCTTTGCTGCTGCTGCTAAGTCGCTTCAATCATGTCCGACTCTGTGCAGCCCCATAGACTGCAGGCCACCAGGCTCCCCCATCCCTGGGATTCTCCAGGTAAGAACATAGGAGTGGGTTGCCATTTCCTTCTCCAATGCATGAAAGTGAAAAGTGAAACTGAAGTCACTCAGTTGTGTCCAACTCTTTGCGACCCCATGGACTGCAGCCTACCCGGCTCCTCCGTCCACGGGATTTTCCAGGCAAGAGTACTGGAGTGGGGTGCCATTGCCTTCTCCAAGACAGCTGGCTATAGCTTGCCAACCTGTTACTGGCTTCCCCGTGGTCTTTATTTCATAGGTTTTTCTCTTGAGTGTGATTTCTCTCATGAGGGATACAATCAGACCAGGAAAGGTTTGTTCAGTCATGGAATTTACAGAGATCCTCCAGGATGAACTTGTTCTTGTGCCCAGAAGGTACAAGGTGGTACTAAAGCCATTCTGACATTAAATACCAGGTTAGGCGTTCCCTCTCCAAGTTCTCCTGTTTGTTGAGAGCTACATGTATACTGATGGCTTCCTCAAACTTCAGATACACATTTTCTCACCCAGAGTTCTCACATAGTTCCAATGCGATGTGGAAAAACCCAAGTCTTTCTACAGTTATATGAACTGGATTGCTCCCAAGTTAACAATTTATGCCCTATAGACCATGAAATTTTTGCACCTTATGACCCTGGATATGTTCCAGCATCTCCCAGTTTATAGTCTATGGGAACTTGAATAGAATTTGTATCCTACTATTGTGTGAAAACTGTATAAATCTTAATTATGTTGAATTGGTTCGTAGTGCTTTTCAGGTCTACTATATCCTTCTACTTCTCCATATGGTCATTCTATTAATTTTTGAGAGTTTGATATTGAAACTCCAACTAAAAGTCTTATCTACTTAAAAAATAATTGCAATATACAGTAGAACTATATGTAACCTTGTTCTGTATTTTCCAAGACTCCTGTAAATGTGTTATCATACTTTCATAATTTAAAAAATAAAAGAGAAACATTTTTAAAAGGTAAAAATGAAGGCATAATTTCTTTCCCTTGTTTGACAGCACTTTTTCAAGAGGCTTTAGCTTTCTCCTCTTCCTCCTCCTGCTCCTCTTCAAATAAGGGAATTAAGACTAGGTGTCTGCCGACCACCGACATCATAACTGGCCCCAGCCTCACTCCTGGGTGCATTTTAAATCCTCTTCTCAAGCTGAAACAGACTGTTTTGCACAACTTTCGCCCCACTTCCCTCACTGACATCTACTGTGCTCTTCTAAACAGATTATATATAAAATTCCATCCATTTTATATAGGAAGTTTATAAAACTTGCTTCTGGTTCTAAGAGAATTCAGGTCAGGATAATTTTTTCCAGATCAAATCTCACAGATAATTAAAGAGACTTCTGATAATGAATACATGTGCAAGGAAAAATTCATTAATGATTCTATTCAAGATTTTTTTGGTTAAAAACAATTCACTTATTTTGGGGGGGTTAAATTAAATATTATATGACTAGCAAATGTACCTCATAATATTGATACATATGTTCCTGAAGAGTTAAGTAAAACTAGGTTTCAATTAATACATATTCCAGATCAGTTCAGTTCAGTTCAGTAGCTCAGTCATGTCCGATTCTTTGCTACCCCATGCCAGGCCTCCCAGTCCAACATCAACTCCCGGAGCCCACCCAAACTCATGTCCATTGAGTTGGTGATGCCATCCAACCATCTCATCCTCTGTCGTCCCCTCCTCCTCCTGCCCTCAATCTTTCCCAGCATCAGGGTCTTTTCAAATGAGTCAACTCTTCGCATCAGGTGGCCAAAATATTGGGGTTTCAGCTTCAACATCAGATCCTCCATTGTACACCCAGGACTGATCTCCTTGGATCTCCTTGCAGTCCAAGGGACTCTCAAGAGTCTTCTCCAACAACACAATTCAAAAGCATCAATTCTTTGGCACTCTTGCTTTCTGTATAATCCAACTCTCATATCCATACATGACCACTGGAAAAACCATAGCCTTGACTAGACGGACCTTTGCCAAGTAATGTGTCTGCTTTTTAATATGCTGTCTAGGTTGGTCATAACTTTCCTTCCAAGGAGTAAGCGTCTTTTAATTTCATTCCAGATCAGAATGCCTTTTTAAAGAATATCATTCTGAAATGTTTAAAAATGAAGATTTCTTTTTGAAAATTATATCTATCTTTTTGGTAATTAAAAAAAATTTTTTTTCAATTTCTTTAAATTAGGTACACTGATCCCACTATCTTAACTCTTTAAAATGTGAACTTACTGAAGATAAAATAATAATGTAAGACTAATTTTTTTAATAAAGACATGCAGATCCAAAGATTAGACTGTTGCAGGACATTTGCTTTTTATTTTTTAATTTGAAAGTTAGTATTAGTTGACAATGGCTTTCATCAATTTGAAATCCATATTCTCCTCACCAAAATCAAGGTAATTCATAGCATCTTCTTCAGCTCCACCTTCTCACCTTCTCAAGCTACAGGATGCTGTATTATGGATGTTCTACAACCTTCATAATATCACAATGTTCCCTATTATGTGGAGAAAGCAAGTTGGAACCAAAGAGATAAAGACATCAGATGGAAGAACGGAGAGAAGTAGGGGTGCCCACTTTGCTGTCATTCAAATCTCTGATTCCAGGGATTTGAATCAGATTTTAATCATAGTAGCCCTTCCATCCTATAGCACTGCCATTCCTGAAGTCACCTGAACTCCCCTTATAAACTTCAAAACATGCCCTTCTAGCCAAGCAAGAAACAGGATTCTTACCATTCCAAATGATAATCTTCACTAATACAACTGCTTAATATTATACCTATACTGCTACAAACTTGGGCATAAGTGATTTTTATAAAAGTTGTTTTAAGTCCTGTATTTACATCACACTTCACCATTTTCTAAACATCTCTGTTATACACATCTGTTTTGACATGTAAAAATAATTGAGTGAGATGAGTAAAGTGGCATTTACTGTTACTTTAAAATGAAAGATTTTTAAAAATCAATAAGATGAAGAGTCACTTAAATTTTGCCTGAGGTCACACAGCTAGTGACTGTAAAACTGGAGTTGAACCCCAGTCTTTTAACTCCCAATCCAGAGCTCTAAATCCAGACCCCTAGCCTGCTGATTCCCAGCCTTGCGTTCAATATGTCCTTTTAGGCCTGTGCACAGATGTCAAATATTCCTGGTTCAGTTAGTTGCTCAGTCGTGTCCAACTCTTTGCGACCCCAGGACTGCAGCACGCCAGGCTTCCCTGTCCATCACCAACCCCCGAAGCTCGCCTGCTCAAACTCATGTTCATCCAGTCTGCGATGGCATCCAGCCATCTCATTCTCTGTCATCTCCTTCTCCTGCCTTCAGTCTTTCCCAGCATCAGGTTCTTTTCCAATGAGTCAGTTATTGAAATATTCTAGACAGAATTTAAACAGAAAACTTTCTACAGTGTAAACAATTACCTTCTAGTAGGTCTATTTTTAAAATGTGACTAAAAAAAATAGTATTTCCTTAATACAGGTATGCTTGTGCTCCAACTAGTCTATTTGCCAGAAGAAGCTAATGAAGAATTAGTGACACCTTGTGGCAAAAACTTATTAATTCATGAGGTACTACCGACCAAAGGCCTCATGCACTTTTAACTAAGTAGTTAAAACAATAGCAAAACATCTGCAAAGAATAATCTGTGGTTACAGACTCTGCATCTCACAACTAAAGCTGTCCTCCCTTTGTTCCACTTGGGCTCAGTTCCTACCACTTCACAGAAACTGCTATTTTTGTGAAGTTCACAGACAACTTCCATGCTGGCAAACCCAATGGTTACTTCTCAGTTCTCATCTTACATAACTTCTTACATAATAACCAGGCTGACTCCACCGCTCCTGAAACTTTTGGTTTCACCAAGACCACACTCTTTCCTTTTTCCTTTTAATGTCTCTAAAGCCCTCTGAACTCTCACCAGTACCAAATTCTTATCTCTAGCTCCAACCTTTCCACCCAACTCCAGACACATGTCTAAACCAGCAGTGTGACACGTCCATTTGATACTCCAAGCATTTCAGAATGAAAAATGCCCACAAGAACTTCTGCCCAGTCGGCCGCATCTCAGTAAATGACATTAAATGATCGTTACCCCCATTTTGCAGATCTGCAATATGAAACACAAAAACATTACTTTGCCAGAAGCTACGGGGCTAGTACAGTGCAGAATCCCGATTTAAATCCACACAGCACTTAACTGAATGCAAACGCAAACAACTCAGTTCAGTTACTCAATTGTGTTCGACTCTTTGCAACCCCATGGACTGCAGGACGCCAGGCCTCCCTGCTCATCACCAACTCCCAGAGTTTACTCAAACTTATGCCCATTGCATCGGTGATGCCATCCAATCATCCCATCCTCTGTCATTCCCCTTCTCTTCCTGCCTTCAATCTTTCCCAGCATCAGGGTCTTTTCTAAGTCAGTTCTTTGCATCAGGTGGCCAAAGTATTGGGGTTTCAGCTTCAGCATCAGTCCTTCATTGAATATTCAGGACTGATTTCCTTTAGGATGGACTGGTTGGATCGCCTTACAATCCAAGGGACTCAAGTCTTCTGCAACACCACAGTTCACTCAGGGAAGCATAACCTTCACTTACACAAACGCAATCCTTTCACATCGCCAACACTAAAACCAGTGCATTTGCTGTTTCTAAGGACAGACCCGTCCCTTGATGCTTCATTTTTAGGGCAAGTGAAGTGAAGCTGCTCAGTCGTGTCCGACTCTTTGCGACCCCATGGACTGTAGCCTACCAGGCTCCCCTGTTCATGGGATTTTCCAGGCAATAGTACTGGAGTGGGTTGCCATTACCTTCTCCAGTGGGTCTTCCCGACCCAGGGATCGAACCCGGGTCTCCCGCATTGTAGACAGACACTTTACTGTCTGAGCCACCAGGGAAACAGGAGGGTCTAAAAGACTCAAGAAGATGCGCTGCTGCTGCTGCTGCTAAGTCGCTTCAGTCGTGTCCGACTCTGTGCGACCCCAGAGACGGCAGCCCACCAGGCTCCCCCGTCCCTGGGATTCTCCAGGCAAGAACACTGGAGTGGGTTGCCATTTCCTTCTCCAACGCATAAAAGTGAAAAGTGAAAGTGAAGTTGCTCAGTCGTTTCCGACTCTTAGCGACCCCATGGACTGCAGCCTACTAGGCACCCTTTACCAAAACCGAGACGTCTGTGGGGCGGCCCTCCACGCCCAAGGACGCCCCCTGAAGGACTAGCGACAGAGCGGTAAGCGGGGAAGGAAACAGAAAAGGGCAGACCAGCTACGCAGGCGGACTCGGGCGGGAGAGGTGGCAGTGCTCGCAGACTACGGGGAAGCCCCCGGGCCGGCCCCGGCGCGTAACAAGAGACAGGAGGCTGGGCGCCATGCGTGTGCGGTCGTAGCTGGATGGCCCGGATCAGAGGCGCGGCGGCAGGCGCGGGAGAACGGCCAAGGGCGGCCCCCGAGGAGCGGGCTCTGAGTGAGCGGCGCCAACCCAGGCCCCGCCGAGCGCCCCTCGAGAGTGGGGCCGCGGACCGCCGCCGCCGTCCTCAGGCCTCTGCCGGGGCCGCCGGGCGCGCCTCCTTCCTGCGCAGGCTCGCTGACCCGGAAGACGCGGGTGGGCCGAGTCAAGAGCCGGAAGTGCCCGGGCGCGCCGGCAACCTTCCCCGGAAGCCCGCCCGCCGGAGCAGCCCTGAGGCCCCGCCCCTCGACCGAACGCTGGGTTGCTGGGCAACCGGCGCGGGCGCCGCGGGAGGCTTCGGTGGTGCACGGAGCTGTCCCAGTGTAGCTCCTACTTCCTGCCCTGGCACCCTCCCGGCCCGCCCGCCTCCCTTCTTGCCGCCTCTCCTCACTTCACGGAATCCCTGCCCTTGGCACTACGTGCACCTCTCCGGCTCCCACGACACTCTAGTGCCCACCTGCTTCGAAGCCAAGCTTCATCGAAAGGGAAGCGGCCCGACCCCGGGCGCGACCTCCACGTTGGCTGAGCGCGCCTCCCCGGCCATGGCCACCTACACCTACACCAGCCGGCCCCGGGCCCTGCCCTGCCAGCGCCGCCGCTACCGGGACGACCTGATGCGGCAGTGAGTGAGCAAACCGGCCCCTGTGGGGTGTCTCCTCGTCCTGGGGCCGCGGGATCTTGGCCCTTTCGCCCTGGCAGAAGGGGCCTATGCTGCTTTCCCTTTCCTGCTCTCTGAGAAATAAATTCCCTCCCTAAGGAACTCTGCTGGAGAAGGAAATGGCAACCCACTCCAGTATTCTTGCCTGGAGGATCCCAGGGACAGAGGAGCCTGGTGGGCTGCCGTCTAGGGGGTCGCACAGAGTCGGACACAACTGAAGCGACTTAGCAGCAGCAGCAAGAAACTCTCCTGTGTTGTGGAGGACTGAAGCAATAAAGGGAATTAGTTAACTTTTTAGTGATCATGATGCTAGCATGATTGATAACATGTGCAGGGAAACGACTTATTGAGGCAACAGATGTTTATTGACCGACTGTGTGCCAAGCAGGCACCTTCTAGGAGCACCAACATACATTTTCTTACCTAGTCTCCAGTGCTGTGAAGTTGGTTTTATATTATGTATTATGCATGTAAAGAAACTGGGATACAAAGGTGTACCTCACAATAGGGCTTCCCTGGTGGCTCAGAGGTTAAAGCGTCTGCCTCCAATGCGGGAGACCTGGATTCGATCCAAATGGCAACCCACTCCAGTATTCTTGCCTGGAGAATCCCATGGATGGAGGAGCCTCGTAGGCTACAGTCCACAGGGTCGCAGAGAGTCAGACACGACTGAACGACTTCACCTTCACCTTCACCTCACATTAGCATGTCCATAATGAGGTGAGGTGAGGTGAGGTGAGGTGAGGTGAGGTGAAGTCGCTCTTTGCCAGCCCGTGGACTGTAGCCTACCAGGCTCCTCCGCCCATGGGATTCTCCAGGCAAGAATACTGGAGTGGGTTGCCATTTCCTTCTCCAGGGGATCTTCCTGATCCAGGGATTGAACCCAGGTCTCTAGAATTGGAGGCAGACGCTTTAACCTCTGAGCCACCAGGGAAGCCCGTAATGGGGTCCACATAAATCTCTTTTCACAGGAATCAGGTTCTCCTTCCATGTTGGACTGCGAATTGTACTTTTACTTCATCGGTATTGCAAATATTCAGGTATCCATGTTTGGAAAGGCATTAAATATTATAGTTCTCTTAAAGTTCTTTCTGTACGCTTCAGTTTTTGGAATCGGCAGAACTTTCCAAGAATGCAGGCTCCACGGAAGCAAGACCCTTTATGACTTCTGTTCACTAAAGATCTGCCTGACAGATAGTTAGCACTCAACACGGATTGTTGAATTAAAGACTGAACATGAGTTCTTGATGCTTATTTCAAGCAGAGTCTACAATCATAATTATCTTATTCTGACAATAAAGACATTTGTTAATAAGAAATGTCTATCACTTTAAGAAAACCAAAATAAGAACATTTAAATTATAAAAGGATTCAGTTTTAAAAGGGATTCCTTGGAGAAATATTTCCTAGTGCCTTGAAGTGGTTGCTTACAAATCCTTCCTATTAAATCACACCCAGAGATGAAATAAGAATCATTGGTGGTGCCTTAGAAACAATTTCTCTTTTTATAGAATTAGTTGATTGGTATATTGAAGCAATCTGAATCAAGCCTTTGAGAGGAGTTCTTTTAGATGTGTCTTTTTGATTTTTCAGTTTACAAATTTATAAAAGTAATACGTTCTTGTGAAGCAAATGGAAATTACGAATAAGGAGTAATAAAGGCAAAGTTAATTATCTCTCACCCATCTCTACTCCCACTTCCCTGCTGTGAGCAAACCTAACAGTCTTACTCTTCCACACCTTGCTTGCACACACGAAGAGGAGCATATGTACGTGCATAGGGAAGGTTTTATTTCCGAAATGGAGTCATTCTACACATAGTAATCTGCGCTTGCCTCCCTCTACTTGTTTTTTCCTCCACATTTTTATAAACTCTAATTCCTTTTTTCCCCAAATTTCTTTCTGTATACATGCACACACAGATTTAATTTTTTAATATATGTACTCATTCATGCCTGTGGGTATTAGTACAGCCTTATTCTCTAGCCCCTTCTCTTGCAAACCTGCTGTCCCTCTCCTGCCTCCAAACCACACTAATGACTTTGAATGAATGCTTTGGTACTTTTCTCCAGACACCCATGTTTATGTGCACATGTATGAATACCA
>SJYX01019129.1:230100-241769 GCA_006410675.1 Oreotragus oreotragus | reverse complement strand
TCTTATATACATCTATAGGTTCATGTTCTTTAGTTCTGTTTTCAAATACAAAGTTAAAGTCGCTCAGTCATGTCTGACTCTTTGCGACCCCATGGGCTGTCCATGGAATTTTCCAGGCCAGAATACTGGAGTGGGTAGCCTTTCCCTTCTCCAGGGGATCTTTCCAACCCAGGGATCGAACCCAGGTCTCCCGCATTGCAGGCAGATTCTTCACCAGCTGAGCCACAAAGGAAGCCCATTTTAAACACAAAGCTCAGTGATCTCTCAACATTTAGTAAATATTCTAACCTGACTGACTCTGTGGTCTTCCAAATATGTAAAAATGTTTAGTACACTATGTGGATTGAACCCCACATTTGAGCACCTTTATTTCAAGACTTATATTCTGATCCATTCATTTCTGTTTTGAAGGGGCTGTAGTTTCAAATTCTTGAAAAAGACCAGAATTTCAAACTCAGTGTATATGGTGTTCTCTTAGAATTATACCTTGAAGAAATTGCTGACCGCATAATAGAAGTTGATATGGAGTGCCAAACAGATGCGTTTTTGGACAAACCACCAACACCACTCTTTATTCCTGCCAAAACTGGCAAAGATGTGGCCACCGAAATTCTAGAAGGAGAGGTATAGTACATTATTAGACTTCCCTCTGTCTTCTTTATAAAGAGTTGGGTTTAATTAAAACCTTAACATAAGTGCAAACCACTTCACAGTCAGGAAGATTCTAAATACTGCATTTCCTTCCAAATGGTGTATGGTTTTATCTTGAGCTACCCAGAAATGTTTTTAAATATCATGATCTTTTACTGTTTAGTCTTAAAAAAAAGTTTAAATGCCATGATCTGATTTTCCCCCTCTGCTGATCAGAAACAAAAAATTTTAGAAATGTGTTTAGAATATTTACATATTCAATTTTTGTGTGTTTGCATACTGGCTTAATGGATGAACATAAGGTAGATTTGTACCAAATGAGGAAAAATAATATCTCTGGTATGAAAGGTTCCACTGCTAGTTGCTGGTTGATTATATAAGTTTTATGAAGATAATTCTCTGTGCTAGGAAAAAAGTCTTAAAATAATTAATTTTTATGTCAGTGTGGAATACACAAATACAGGCCAGTTTCTGAAACTGAAGAAGAGAAGGCAGTGTGCATAATGACTTAGTGAGATTTAAAACTGGAAGGAATTCGAAAGTATTGTCATTGAATTCGGAAATGAAATAAGTCTTCATAATCTCTACAGAAGACTATATTTGCCTCTAAATCCTAGAGCTGAATCACCAAAGTATCCATCGTTCTTGTTCGTTTGTTCTTCAAACTGTTATCAAGACAACCAATAAAAATCGAGCAGAAAAAATGGAGAATGAGACAGAGAAAGATGTGTTCCTCGGGTTTTAGAGTTTTATTGGAAAATTATTGAGAGTGCAGCTTCATTCTGATGATTGAATAGGTCTTTCTATAACTTTGACTCTTATCAGTTTTTTGCCTGTAAAGAGCCCCTTGTGCCTTTTGGACTGTTTTGAAGATTAGAAACGGTAAAGTACCAGCTCAGTGTCTGGCACACAGACCTGACCTTCAATAAGTAGTATCCTGTTATTTATTGCTGCTTTTATGGATATTTTTTTCACTGAGCCTCAGGTCCATGATTAAAACTTTAAATTTGTTTTGTGTGTTTAAGCTGTTTGACTTTGATCTTGAAGTTAAACCAATGTTAGAAGTTTTGGTGGGAAAGACCATCGAGCAGTCTCTTCTGGAAGTGATGGAAGAGGAGGAGTTGGCGAACCTGCGGGCCAGGCAGTATGCATACGAAGAGCTTCGCAACGTCGAGCTTGCTGAAGTCCAGCGACTTGAAGAGCAGGAGAGGCGACACCGGGAGGAGAAAGTAGAGAATTTTCGTTTTCTCTCTCAGACAGATTTCGGTTACTTAACAGATTATGTTCAAAATCCCATGTAGAGCCAACAGGTCTTGGCAAACATGTTAGAAAAGACCTGTAGTATTTGTTGTTCAGGTCTTTCCTATAGATCACCGATCTTTCATGAACAATTACATTTTTAAAATTCCACTTTACATAGATGTACCTAAATAGAGATGGACTTCCCAGGTGGCTCAACAGTAAAGAATCTGCCTGCCAGTGCAGGCAACCCAGGTTCTATTCCTGGAGAAGGAAATGGCAGCCCGCTCCAATATTCTTCCCTGGAAAATCCCATGGAGAGAGGAGGCCTGGCAGGCTGCAGTCTATGGGGTTGCAAAGAGTCGGACTAAATAACACCAACAACCTAAATAGAGTTCCCCAAAATTCCTGCAGGTCACAATTTAAATTACATATGTCCCAATGAAGGGCACTCTTAAATATCAAGAGTCCTGGAGAAGAAATAACATCAGTTTGCCAAAACTCAGTGGCAGAAAAGGTGGAAGGAAAAAGTGAAGTGTATTTGGGTAGATGGGGAGTAAGAAAGAGGATCTGGAAAGAATTCTGGGTCTTTTTCTCAGTGGCTAGCTCTGCTCCAAACCCTTACAGATACACCTACTATCTGAGTCTTTACAGAATATTTCTTCAGATTATAAGGTTTTTAGAACCTTTAATAAGAAAAGTTGTAGAATCCAATCATTAAATACGCCACAAACCTCTAGTTAGGAAGCACTAGGCTCAGTACTGTTTAAAGCACTAGGCTCAGTCTGTCTGGGTATTGCAATAACTCACCCTTTGTTAAACACTGGATGGATAAATGATAAAGAGTTTCCAAACACCTGAAAGGGCTCAGAGTCTAGCTTCCCACACGAATAGCTGAGTTGTTGGAACATTCTACTCCAAACCTAGTCAGATGGACTTTCAGTTTTCCTTCAAAATGAGTAACTTTGTAAAGAACACTGGTCTGTTGATAAGGATTGTGCAAATGCACGATTATATGTTCACAAGTATAAGATGAATCCTAACAAAATCAGCTTTGTTGAAATAATTGGTGAAGTTTTTATCAAAGAATAGTTAAATCTATTATTTACTGTTTGGTGGTGTGTGCATGCTCAATCCTGTCTGACTTGGACTGCGGCCTGTCAGGGTCCTTTGTCCATTTAATATCTCAGGCAAGAGTACTGGAGTGGGCTGCCATTTCCTCCTCCAGGGGACCTTCCTGGCCCAGGAGTTGAACCCACGTCTCCTGCCTAGCAGTTAGATTCTTTACCATTGAGCCACCCGGGAAGCCCTTATTTACTATTAGGAAATGTTTTCAAAGTTTCAGTTCANGAGTACGGACTCGGTGGTCCCGGAGGAACAAGAGAGCCCCTGGTGGGTTTTGAATCCCGGGATCAGGGTGCATCCCAGGCCCAGAGACCCCTTCCAGACGCAGACTCCCTACAGAGGACACCGTACGACGCAAGGTACACAGAGAGAGTGTCGTCCCGGGAAAGGAGGCTCGCTGAAGAAGATGACGAACTGACAGAAATGAGGAAATCCTCCAAGAGGGAAGAGCTGCTGCAGTAGGGGGGAGCCTCAGCACCGTGGAGCCAGTCAGCAGCCAGTCAGCACTGCAGCCAGTCAGGTAACCATGCGTGAGTCCCCTCAGCTCTTGGAAATTATGTTGTGTTTAGTCAGCGTGTCTTTTTGTCTCATGGACTGGACAAATCAAATATATTGAAATAATAAAACTAATTTTTTAAATGAAACCTTATTTATTTAATAGTAGACTCTTTAGGAGCTATACTGTAACTCTAATGAGAATTATGTCTAATTTCAAGCTTCCTATCACCAGTATATATAACTAATATTTGTTTCCTTACTCCTTGCATCACCACTATATAACCAGTATATTTTTCCTTATTTGTCCCATGACCACTACATATCGCTAATACATTTTTCTTTAGTTTTGTAGTTTCTTTCTCTTTTTTTAGTAAGTATGATATTTAATGTTAGATACCAGTTCTGTTAGCCACTGAGCTTTTCTTCTCTGTAGAAAAACTGTTTAATTTACCCCAAGAAGGAATCCCTCAAGTCTGGGTTCCTGAAAGCCACAGTGCTCTCTCCTTGCAAATACCAGGAAATAGACCCTTGTCTCTATAAAGTTAAACAGTTACCCGTTTCATCTTCAATAGTCAAGTAAAGCTCTCATCTATTTGTTCACATTCCTGCTATTAAAAAATTTCAGGCAATACCAATGAAGCTAAAGGCCCCTCCTCAGATAGCCTGTGTCATCCATCCATCCATTCTATGTACCATCCAGGCCTTTTCTAAGATATTTCTGTAGATAAACATTTGAATATATGGCAATATATGGGTTACTTGCATTTTCACCTAACAGTTTATCTTAGACTTGTCAACATCAGTACATACAAATTTTTTTTTAATGTGGTCAGATACAACTGTATTATAGGTAATTGCCATTTGACTTAGTGAATTGAAAATCATAGATATTTTTTACCTTTAAAGTTATATTAGAGATATAAAACTCTAGCTTAAAACTCAATGTTCAAAAAACTAAGATCATGGCATCCAATCCCATCACTTCATGGCAAATAGATGGGGAAACAATGGAAACAATGACTTTATTTTCTTGGGCTCCAAAATCACTGCAGATGGTGACTGCAGCCATGAAATTAACAGACACTTGCTCCTTGGAAGAAAAGCTATGACCAACCTAGATAGTGTATTAAAAAGCAGAGATATTACTTTGCCAACAAAGGTCCATCTAGTCAAAGCTCTGGTTTTTCCATTAGTCACATAAGGATGTGAGAGTTGGACCGTAAAGAAAGCTGAGTGCCGAAGAATTGATCCTTTTGAACTGTTGTGCTGGAGAAGAATCTTGAGAGTCCCTTGGACTGCAAGGAGATCCAACTAGTCAATCCTAAAGGAAATCAGTCCTGAATATTCATTGGAAGGACTGATGCTACTTTGGCCGCCTGATGCAAAGAACTGCCTCATTGGAAAGACCCTGATGCTGGGAAAGATTGAAGGCAGGAGGAGAAGGCGGGGGGGCAACGACAGAGGATGAGATGGTTGGATGGCATCACCAATTCAATGGACATTTGTTTGAGCAAGCTCTGGGAGGTGGTGATGGACAGGGAGGCCTGGCGTGCTGCAGTCCATGGGGTCACAAAGAGTCAGACATGACTGAGCAACTGAACTTAAACTGGAAGTTATATTAATCTCTAATCAGTGATGTCTTCTCAGGCTTCAGATAGTCTATTTTTCTCGGAATATTTATAAATATATAACCTGTAGTGGTTTGAAATAGCTTGCAGTTATTAACACATTTACCTTAGTTTCTTTTTAAACATGGCGTTAAAAATACATAAGAACATCTTTCTCCATTTATAAAAAGAACTGCACTGTATGTCTCGGTAGCACTTCTCATGACTCTCGAACTAATTTCGCACGTTTTATATCCGTACATCATTTTAACGTCAGAGCAGCCCTTCAGGGGTAGATGTGATGACGGTTTTACCTCCGTTCTCATTGGTTTGTCCAGTCAGCAAGTGTTAACTGAGCGCCTGCTGTGTGCTGAGCACCACGGGGAGGCCACAGTTACAGCCTCCCCGTGGAGCCGAATGGCGCAGCGGTGAGAGAAGAAACCAGCTCAGGGATTCTGAGGGGCTTTTGGTGAAGTGACTACCCTAGCAAGTAACGGGACGAAAGCTGGGGCCCAGATCCCCTTCCTTCCAACCTACTGTCCTTTTCTTCTCAACAACCTTGCACTTCTTGTGAGGAACAAAGAGTGAGTAGATTGTTGAATCAGCAGCATTTGAAAAGTGAAGTCTGGCGCCCTTGATTGCTGAGTGAGTCCCATCTTCTGGAGCAGTCCGTGATTACCCTAAAATTTGTCGCTGCTGGTGTTTAGTTCCTCAGTCGTGTCCAGCTTTTTAGACTGGAGCCCGCCACGCTCCTTCCCAGGCAAGAATACTAGAGTGAGTTGCCATGCCCTCCTCCAGGGGAGCTTCCCAGTCCAGGGAGCCAGTCTGCATCTCCTGCATTGGCAGGTAGATTCTTTACCACTCAGCCACCAGGGAAGCCTCAGTGATCATCCTAAAATTTACAAGATACTAATTTTGGTGATACGACCAGGAATTTTTTTTTTTTTAAGAATGCTTTCAAAATGGAGTGAAGGTCGATTATCTTCTACAATTCTAATCCTCCTTCACAGTAATACTTTGCAGATACTTCGCTAAATTTCTCATTCTGAGTTCCATAATTCCATAAGTTAATTCAGTTTATTAAAGAAACCTAAGTCTGTAGACCCCATACTGAAGCTGGTTAAGCTTAACCGTGAATTCCATCCTAGAGAGAAACAGAAAGAATCAAGAGGTTAGGACACTGTCCCTGTGAAAAAACGTGGAGAAGCTCGTGATATATTATCTGCAGAGAAAGAAAAATACTGAGTGGAAACTGAATTATCTGTGCCCACATTTGCTCATGCTCTTCTTAGGAGTTCTGGTCCTTTCTGTTTTCAGCTAACACTAAGCTAAGAGAAGCCAAACAGTAATAAAATGGATAACATGTGATCAGTTTCTAGAGATTGTCCTCCCCCAACATCAGTTCCCAGATCACTGAACTAGACGAGACAGGTAGAGTCATTTCCTCCAGTGCAGGCCTCGTGGTGTGTAAGCCGTTCTGACTTGGGCTGAGCTGAGGAATGCTGCGTGGCCTGGGAAGTCACTCACAGTGCAGCGTGGTCAGCAGCGGACACCAGAGCCAGACCGGCTGGTCTTGAGTTCAGCACACGCAAGGAGGTTGCCCCTTCAGTTAGGGAAAAGAACTGCTTTATTCTGAAAGCAGAAGGGAGAGCGGAGGTCTTGCAGAAAGAAGTTGTATTTGGAGATGGTAATTCCTCTAAAACTCGTTGAACAGGCGTGGGAGAAGTACCGTAGCGTAGCAAAACCCTGTGGTATGATAATCATCAGAAGGTTAATCATGCTCATTTCTTCTCACCTTAAAACTTTCATTTACTTGTCAATGTTGTTAAAATGTATCAATCATATCAGCTAAATTTTTAATCTACAACTTTTAGATACAGCTTTCATATGCTTTATTTACTATGCAAAATCTGATACATTCTGCTTTTCTCTTTTGTTTGTAGGTGAATCACAGCAATTTTTATAAATTGCTTTATTCTAGAGCTCAATAGCCATAGCCATTTATCTCAGTTTATTTAGCATAAAAGCATTCTGGGGGCTTCCCTTGCAGTCCAGTGGTTAAGACTCCAAGCTCCCAGTGCAGCGCCATAGGCTCCATCCCTGGTTGGAGAACTAAGATCCCATATGCCACACAATGTGGCCAAAAAAATAAAATTTTAAAAATAAAGGCATTCTGAAAAAGCCCAAATATGCATTTAATTTCCCCATAGACCAATTAGTAACTATTGTTTTTTTGCCATAGCTCCAAGATCTAACCAGAACCAACCTTTTCCAAGTTTGTTCACAGTCAGAGACTCAAACAAAAATGTTACAGATCAGGTGTCACTATCATGAAAAACTACTGTTAATGCTATTGGATTGATGTCTATAATTCTCCCTTTGAATTGGAACATATTTACCTTTTTGTTTCAGTGCTTTCAACTTACAAATTAAAATTTAATAAACTGACAGTTTAGATGATACTTTTTGTTTTTCTTAAATCTTGAAAATATAATTAATGAAATATATGACTTAAAAGATACGGTATTACTGGCTTCCCAGGTGGCGGCTAGTGGTAAAGAATCCACCTGCCAATCAGGAGACACAAGAGATGTGGATTCGATCCCTGGGTCTGGAAGATCCCCTGGGGGAGGAAATGGCCACCTGCTCCTGTATTCTTGCCTAGAAAGTTCCATGGAGAGAAGAGCCTGCCAGGCTACAGTCTATGAGGCTGCAAAGAGTCAGATACAACTGAGTGTACAGGCACACACAAAAGATGCAGTAATGGTTATAGGTTTGCTTATAAACAAAATCAGGCAAGATATTGAAATTTGAAATTTCAGTGTAAAAATATAACATTTAAAGAATTTTAAATTCTTTTTGAAAATAAAATTTGAAATACGAATACATTTTATTACCATATGAATTTATAACAAATTATATATTTTATTGTTATATATTTTTATTTTTGATAATGATTATATATGATGGTCTTCTAACATTTTGGATTATATTGATACCTATTTTTTACCACTAGGGGTCACTAAATCCCTAAAGCAAAATTAACCTGCTTCCAACTTCAAACATAATTTAATGACTGTAAAGAGACCTTGGTAGAGAAAAGAGTTCAAAAATATATTGTAGTCCTTGGAGAAGCTAGGCTCACGCTGAGTATTTTGTCTTGCCCCCAAGTCATCTGCCAGCTCTATAGGGGTGGCAGTGGACTGCACCCTGTATCGCAGACCCTTAAAATGGTAGTGTCAGAGTAGACCTTAGCTGTCATATAGTCCAGCCTCCTATCCAACACAGTCTCCTTAACAGGTGGTCGCTTGGTCTTTGTTTAGTCACTGAGGATGGGACTTTCCCTTTATAAGCTGCCCTAGAACAGCAGTTCTCACATAGTTTCGTCTCCCCAGGCTCAAGACATGGTAAATACTTACTCAAGTACATTGTTGCACAATTCTCATTATTAGAAATTTCTTATACACTGGGTCAAAATCTGTCCCGTTACGTGTGCTAAGTCTCCTCGATCATATCCGACCGTTTGCAACCTTATGGACTGTAGCCCACCAGGCTGCTCTGTCCATAGGATGCTCCAAGCAAGAATGCTAGAGTGGATCGCCATGCCCTCCCTCCTCCGGGGGATCTTCCCAGCCCAGGGATCAAACCCACATCTCTTAAATCCCCTGCATTAGCAGGAGGGTTCTTTACCTCCTGCCACCTGGAAAAGTGCCACCTGGGAAGCCCCTGTTCCAGTATAACCTATGCCTTTTGGTTTATAACCTGTAATCAACTGGCATGATTATGGTGGAGAGAGACAGAATAATTTTATTTACATACCAGCCCTATCCTATACTCCAATAGTTCTTTGGGTTTGTTTTTTTTCCCCAGATTTTTCTTTCTCCAGTGAAGTACCACCACTCATCCCAATTATTCCTTATAGAGAATAGCTTCAGAACTTTCCCACTCTCCATCCTGGTTACTATTACCTTGAAATTTCTGTTTGGTCAAAGTCATCTTAAAACATGTTTCCCAGAATTAGGTATACTACTATAGATATAATCAAACTTAGCAAGGAGTATTGTGAAACGTTGTCTCCCCTGATTTGAATATTACCAACTCACATCCTCTAAATTCAGATGTCTAGAAACCTCGTTTTTAGAGCATAAGAGAGAAGGCCAAAGTGACTTCTGAGTTGCCATTTTGCCATGGACCATCCAAAGCTATTCCAACATCGCTACCCAATTTGGCTGTTTTTTAGCCCCACAGCATATTAGAAGTAGCATATTAACAAGGAGATGGGGACCACTATGGGAAGACTGTAGGTTAAAACTTATTAGGGAAAAAAGGTACATGGAAAAGCAGGGCAAAATAGATAGCTCAAAAGGCATAGCAGTCTGGGGCCCAAGTTGAATATCCCTCAGCAGGTCTTGAACACATGATTACTTTACAACACAGGACAGAAATTAGTGTTTATGGAAGAGGGACTCTGGAATTGGTAGAGTAGGGACCTCTGAAAATCAGCTCCATAAAAGCAATAAGAACACAGGCAAAAAAAAAAAAAAAAGTCAAAAAATAACATTTTTTAAATTCTGGAAATTAACCAAAGACTTGGAACAGTGAAGAGCATTTATTCAAGAAAAGTGGCTGAATCTCCAAGGAGTCAGCTTTGTGGCATTTTAATTTGCCCTGTTCCCATCCCATTCTTCCCTGCTCCACAATAACCTTGAAAACCAACAGACTCGAAACCATGGTAACTGAGAAAACCAGCAGCCTGTCAGCCACTGGAGGGACTAAAACATGCCTAGAGCTCCCCAGAAAAGCCACATCCCCAGAAACTGTCAGTATGTGACCTGTCTGGCAGCTCCCTGGATAAGTTCTTTTAAGGGCTTATCTTTATTTGACCTGACTCAGAGCTTGCTCGGTGAGGAAAGTCCCAGCAGCAGGGCATTTGTTTAAAAATAGAAAATCAGCAATCAGCAGCAATAGTCTAACATCACAGTTACCCAGGGTGGAAATGCAAGTTGGAGCAAACAGGAGGCTGACCAGAATACTTGAAATCAGGAATGAGAGGTCCGTAGGGGGTTTTGAAAAGTTTCAACATATTCCCGGGAATCTGTAAGTATAGGGTACTTTGTAGGGCTGTTTACAGCCCAGGAAAGACCTGGGAAGGCCCTCATCTCTCATCTCAGGCTGACATCGAGGATCTACACAAGCAGGAGCTGAGAGCAAAGTGAGAGTTGTAAACTGCTAAAATATTGGAGCCATGTCTTAACACACAGAGAACCCTCAGGGCAAAGTGTAAGCCTTACTGATTCAGGACATTTAAGAAATCTCTTCAATCATTAGCTACCCACTAAGCTAGCTGAGCGGACTTCAGTGGCAGCACAAAGAATACAGGCCTTACAGAATTTGTTCACGAAGGCCATCAAACAGACAAACACCAACAAAACCCCAAGTTGAAGAGGTAGAGCAAGAATTTGATATCCAGAGTTACCAGATTTTGACTCTCTGAAATGTCTGGATTTCAGCCAAAAAAAAAATACAAGACATGCAAAAAATAAAGTATGGCCTGTGCAGAAGAAAAAAAAAACAGTTGCTAGAAACTGTCCCTGAGAAAGTTCAAATTTCGAACCTACTTGACAGACATTAATTAGCAATTGTAAATATGTACAAAGAACTAAAGGAAACCATGTATAAATAAAGTATGAGAATGATTCTCACCAAAAAGTGAATATCAAGAGATAGAAATCATAAAAAGGAACCAAATAGAAATTCTGGTGTTGGAAAATATAACTGAAATGAACAATTAACCAGAGGGTCTCAGGTGTGAACTGTTAGAAGAAGGAAGCCATGAAGTTAAATCAAACTGAGATTATCCACTCTGAAACAAAGAAGAATGAAAAAAGCCTCAGAGACCTGTGAGACACTATAAGAATACCAACAGGCACACAGTACAAATCCCAGAAGGAGGGGAAAGAAAGGAACACAAAGAACATTTGAAGAAACCATGGCTGAAAACGTCAATGGGATGCAAAAAAAAAAGTTAATATTTACACCCAAGAAGTTCAGTGAATTTCATGTATAATAAACTCAAAGAGATCCACAACTGCTGAGAGACAAAAATAGTTCTGAGACAGTGTTGGGGAGGGGGATATTCCGCCCCACCCATCTCGAGTTCTGGCTGGTCTAATCATTAAATTGCCACAGGACAGATTAACAGGAGGAAAAAAAAGAATTGAATTTGTATGCACAGAGGTCTCATAGAAATAGGACCCCCAAAGTCACCAAAACAGATTGTTTGAATATCATTTTTAGACAAAGAAACAATTATTTGTAAATGTTAACAAAACAAAGGGGCTTGTGCTTAGAGCAGCAAAGAAATGAAGTAACAGTATTTCTTCACACAGCTTTCTTAGCCTTGAATTCCCTAACTGTGTTGTTAAAGATGCTTTCTACCCTCCTGGTATAGGGAGTATACCTTCTTCACATGGGAGGTTTATTTCCCACTCTTAAGAAGTAAGGAGTTGGGAGCACAGTGGGTTTTTTATATGCTTTTTTTTTTTTTTT
>SJYX01019129.1:208566-226237 GCA_006410675.1 Oreotragus oreotragus | reverse complement strand
TCATGGCTGCAATCACCATCTGCAGTCTTTATTAAATATATTGAATTAATAACCTTACAAAACAGAAGACACCAGGTCCACATGAATTCTCTGGTGAATTCTGCCAAACACCAATTAACAAATTATACCTGTTCTCTACAGTTTCTTTCACATGATAAAAATAGAAGGAATACTTCCTAACCTACTCTATAAGACCAACATGAAATACCAAAATTAGATCTTACAAGAAAATTACAGACCAATATCTCTCATGAACCTAGTTGGAAAAATCTGTAGCAAAATACTAGGATGTTGAATTCAACAATGTGTAATAGAAATTATATACCATGACTTAGTAGATTTATCCCAGGAATGCCAGATTGGTTTAACATTTCAAATTCAATTAATGTAATCCATCACAGAAACAGGCTTAAAAAGAAATACCAACACATGATCATATCATTAGATGCAGGAATAATAACAGTTGACAAAATTCAACACCCATTCATGATTTGGAAAAAGAAAAGTCCCTCAGTAAGTAGAAAAGAAGGGCTTCCCTGGTGGCTCAGAGGTTAAAGCATCTGCCTGGAATGCTGGAGACCTGGGTTCGATCCCTGGGTCGAGAAGATCCCCTGGAGAAGGAAATGGCAACCCACTCTAGTACTCTTGCCTGGAGAATCCCATGGAGGGAGGAGCCTGGTAGGCTATAGTCCATGGGGTCACAAAGAGTCAGACACAACTGAGTGACTTCATTCATTCAAGTAGAAAAGAGGGTAATTTTATAAGGAATAGCTACCAAAAAAAAGATATGTTAGGGCTAACACCATGGTGACAAACTAGAAGCTTTCCCACTAGGATCAGTTATAAAGCAAGGATGTCCTCTCTGTCCATTCCTTTTCAATATACTGAGTCCCAGGTAATGCAGTAAAACAAGGAAATAACAAGTATATAGATTGACAATGAAGAAATAAAACTATTTGCAGATGACATGATTGTCGATGCAGAAAATCCCAAAGAATCACCAAAAAGATTCCTGAAACTAATAGGTGGCAAAGTAGAAGATTAATATAAAAATTTATCACTTTCCTATATACCAGCAGTTGACAAAGGAATTTAAAATCACTAACATTAGAACCTCCCCAAAATGAAATACTTAGTTATAAGTCTAACAAAATGTGTGTAAGATTTATATGAGGAAAACTATAAAACTGATGAAAGAAACTAAGTGGAGAAACATTTCATGTTGATGAATAGGGCGACTCAAGGTTGTCAAAATGTCAGTTCTTCCCAACTTGATCTATAGATTCAATGCAATCTCAATCAAAATCCCAGCTAATGAGCTTACAGATATCAACAAACTGATGATGTGGAGAGGCAAAAGACCCAGAAGAGCCAACACAATATTGAAGGGTCAAAACAAAGTGGGCATTTTGCAAGGATTGGACCATAAAGAAGGCTGAGCACCAAGGAACTGATGCTTTTGAACAGTGGTGCTGGAGAAGACTCTTGAGAGTCCCTTGGACAGCAAGGAGATCAAACCAGTCCATCCTAAAGGAAATCAGTCCTGGGTGTTCATTGGAAGGACTGATGCTGAAGCTGAAGCTCCAATACTTTGGCCACCTGATGTGAAGACTCATTGGAAAAGACCCTGATCCTGGGAAAGATTGAAGGCAGGGGGAGAAGGGGACGACAGAGGATGAGATGGTTGGATGGCATCACCGACTTGACGGACATGAGTTTGAGCAAGCTCCAGAAGGTGGTGATGGACAGGGAAGCCTGGCGTGCTGTAATTCATGGGATCTCAAAGAGTCGGATAGGACTGAGCAACTGAACAGCAGCAGCAAGCCAACCACACTGGGAATAGCAGAGGCCTCCCTCAGCCCTATAAAAGGCATTTAGGAAAACCCCACAGCTAACATCATCACCTAATGTGAAAGACTGAATACTTTTTCCCCCTAAGATCAGAAACAAAACAAAAATATCTATTGTTGCCACTTCTATTCAACATTTTACTGGAAGTTCTGGCCGTGGCAATTTGGCAGGAAAAATAAATGTGTCTAACATCCGGATTGGAAAGAAAAAGTAAAACTCTCAGCTGCAGAAGACAATGCCTTGTGTATTCATTCACGCGTCCTCAGTCGTGTCTGACTCTTTGAGACCCCACAGACTGCAGCCGACCAGGCTCCTCTGTCCATGGGATTTCCCAGGCGTGACTACCAGAGTGGATTGGCATTTCCTCCTCCAGGGGATCTTCCCGATCCAGGGATCAAACCTGAATCTCCTACGTGTCTTGGCAGGTAGTGTCTTTACCATGGTGCCACCTAGAAGCTTTAAAATTGACAAAAAGAATACTAAAATTGACAGAGTTCAACAAGTTTTCAGCCTATAAAATCAACAGTATGCAAAAGTCAATTATATTTGTACAAATTAACAGTTAACAGTCTGAAAGGAAATTAATTTTATTTTTAATAGCACCGAAAGGGATAAAACACTTAGTTCAGTCGCTCAGTCGTGTCTGACTCTTTGCAACTCCGTGAACCACAGCACTCCAGGCCTCCCTGTCCATCACCAGCTCCCAGAGTCCACCCAAACCCATGTCCATTGAGTCNAATAGCACCGAAAGGGATAAAACACTTAGTTCAGTCGCTCAGTCGTGTCTGACTCTTTGCAACTCCGTGAACCACAGCACTCCAGGCCTCCCTGTCCATCACCAGCTCCCAGAGTCCACCCAAACCCATGTCCATTGAGTCGGTGATGCCATCCAACCATCTCATCTTCTGTTGTCCCCTTCTCCTGCCCTCAGTCTTTCCCAGCATCAGAGTCTTTTCAAATGAGTAAGCTCTTCGAATCAGATGGCCAAAGTATTGGAGTTTCAGCTTCAACATCAGTCCTTGCAATGAACACCCAAGACTGATCTCCTTTAGGATGGACTGGTTGGATAAAATACTTAAGTACTAGCTTGATCAAAGAGGTGCAAAACTTACATAATGAAAACAACAAAACTGATGAAAGAAATTAAAGACTTAAATAGTGAGTTGGCCAAAAAGTTCATTCAGGTTTTTCCCAAACAACAATAAAACAACAACCCAATTTTAAAATCAGCAAAGGATTTGAATAGACATTTTTTTAAACAAATGGCCAATGAGCACATGAAATGTATTCCACATTATTAGTCAACAAGGAAATACAAATCAAAGTCCCCAGTACTAAGATGGTTAAAATCAAAGTCAGACAGTAGCAAAAGATGATGAGGATAAAGAGAAGTTGGAAAGAGAAATCTCATCCACTACTGATGGGATTGTAAGATGGTACAGCCACTTTGGAAAACAGTTTGGCCGTTTCTTAAAATGTTAAACATACAGTTACATAAGTCACTTCAGTTACTTCCAACTCTGTGAGACCCTATGGACTAGCACACCAGGCTCCTCTGTCCATGGGATTGTCCCAGCAAGAATACAATTACATGTTTATCCCACAATTCCACTCCTAGGTATTCCATTTCTCTCCGCCCAGGAGAAATAAAAACACATCCATACAGAAATGTGTGCATGAATGTTCATAGCAACATTATTCATAAAAGCCAAAAAATAGGAAGAATCTAAATACCCATCAAAGAATAAATAAAAACTAGTCTGTCCTAACAATACAATATTATTTGACAATAAAAAGAATGAAGTGCTATTTATGTGCTATGACATGGATGAACCTTGAAAATCAATTATACTATGGAAAGAACCCAGTTATAAATCACATTATATCAGTTTATTTACATGAAATGTCCAGGTGCCAGAGGCTGAAGAGGGTGTAACTGAAATACCTGCTAATGGGTGTTAAGTAATGAAAATGTCCTGAAATTTAAGTAGTGGTTATTCTCCCCTGGAGAATCCCATGGACGGAGGAGCCTGGTAGGCTACAGTCCATGGGGTCACAAAGAGTCGGACACGACTGAGTGACCTCACCTATTGTTGCACTGATTTGTACACGTTGAAAGGATGGAAAAGCTTAGATTTAGCAGGATTAAGGTATAGTGTGTGTGTATTATATGTGCTTATAAAATCATATCAGAGGCATTCTTTAAAACCTTAGACACCTCACTAGTATAATCCTCTCTCCACACTTCTCTCTCTCTTTTTTTTAATGGGATGTGGCTATCTAGGTGGTGGGCATGACTTTTTAAGAGTAATTTTATGTATTTATTTTCAGCCGTGGTGGGTCTTCATTGCTGCAGAGGCTTTGCTCTGGTTGCGGTGAGTGGGGGCTACTCTCTAGGTGCGGTGCTCAGGCTTCTGATCGCGGCAGCTTTTCTTGGGGAACGCAGGCTCTAGGGCACACGGGCTTTGGTAGTTTCAGCCCCCAGGCTCCAGAGCACAGGCTCAGTCGTTGGGGCGCACAGACTTAAAGTCACTCCTCAGCACATGGGATCTTCCCAGATCAGGGATCGAACCCGTGTCCCTGTCTCGACAGTCAGAGTCTTTACAGCCCTGAGCCAGCGGAGAAGTCCCCTTCACACCTGCTTCCTGAAACATGCACTACATTGTCCTTCCGTGCTTAAAGCGCCTACTGTTTTCAAGCCCTTGCTTGGTCGTCTGGATTATGTCCTCATCACTCCCCTGAAACTGGTCATTTGAAAGTCTCCAGGGACTTCTCAAGTTTCAGATCCAGACCTGCTTATCTCACTGACTTCGCAGTAAGCAACATTCCTCACCCCTCCTGGGTGAAGCCGACGCTGTCTCTCCGAAGAAGTCTGTGTCTTGGTCTGTCCCGTGCGCTCTTCCTCCTTTCGCTGCTGGTAGTCAGCGTTCTCCCTTAGTGGTCAGGTTCTCTTCTTCCTCATCTTTCTCGTCTCTCTCCTAGTGCTCGGAAACCGCAGCCCCCATCATCATCTCATCATTGCCCGCTACCCCGCACCCCCACACTCTGGTGAAACTCAGCCCTGGGCTCTAAATCTGTTAGCTCTAACCATCTCTGGACTGTTCTGTCCGGAACTATGAAGAGCCTCAGATTTTATCTGCTTCCAAGTTATCAAGTTAGCCTCCAGAGATTCATGAGTGCCGGTAAATTTTGACGTAAGACTCCTGAGTCAGAGACGTGGGGTTATGTGTAGCTCACCGCGGTAGCAGTGCCCAGACTATCAGCATTTTTGTGCTGGTTCTGGAGCCCTCGTTACCTCAAGGCAAAGTGAAGAAGACCAGACGGAACTTGCCCACGCGGTGAGTGGCCATAGGGGAGAGGAACCCTGAGCTCAGAGAGCCCCAGTCTTTCGTAGTGGGCAGCAAGCGTGCCTGCTCTTGGCTCCAGAGGGAGACACTGTCTTTTTCTTCAGAGATTATTCAGGTTTTCGTCAAAGACTGTTTGCTATACAAACATCCCTGAAAAGAAAGTATGAGACAAAGGGCAGTTCATGCCTTGCTGTCAAGATTGGAGAGTTGTTTCAAGTTTCATTTTGCTATCACCCTGGTGTCTCAAATTCAAGACATCGATAAACAAATCCATCATCATTTTCTGAACTGTTTCCTTTCTGTCTTCACTATATTGAATTAATAGTGCTACCCACCATTGATTTCCTGTCTTCTGTGCGTCAATATGGGCTTAAAGCTGAAAACATACTTGTAAAAGAAATGCAAAAAGTCTTGATGGCTTAAGCACAACAAAGCTTTATGTTACGCTCATGTAAAACCCAGTTCAGATGCTCCTGGGATGGTGCCTCTCCTGAGAAGCTCCCTAGCAAAAAAAAATAAATATCCAGGCTGTTCCTGTCTTGTGGCCCCGTGATCCTGTGGCTTCAGGGTCTCCTTGGCTTAATCGTTCAGCAAGGTTCCCTCTTCTGTCATCATCTAGACCATTGCAACCACCTGCCTCCAGTCTTACCGCCCTCTCACTTTTACTCTGGCAGTCCATCAGAACTTTAGATCTGATTGTATCACTTTCCTCCTGAAAATCCTTCATTGTCTTACCACTGTGTACAAAGTGTAAAGTCCAGACTCCTTAATAGAGGTGAAGGCTCTCTGTGATCTGCCCCTGACTGCCCAGGCCCGTTTCCTGTGACTCTGGTACACGTACCCTTTGTTCTCACCAAACCGAATTACTAACGGTTTCCTGATTTTTATTTCCTCTGGTTGGCTTCTCTGCTTTTGCACCTGTTGTTCATCTTGCCCATGAACCTCCTCCAACCACTGCACCACATATGTACAAACACACAGACACACACACACACATACCATTTGCCCGTTTAGCAAACTTCTCACCCTTCAGTTCTCAGCTAAAATGCTCCCGTTTGGCCTTCCTTGGGATGCCAGTGGTAGCGCATGTACCAGGCCTGAATAGTACTCATGGGAGGAAACCTTAGAAACAGGAGCAGGGACGAGCCACTTCCCCATTCTCCACCACAGTGGAGTTGGGCGGGGGTCGCTGACCAGGGCTGGGCAGAGCTAGAATTTGACTCCAGAAGAGAACCCTCAGCCCTGTGTCATGATGTGCCAATGATCAGCTGCACAACAGGGTGAATCCCAGGCCACACAACAGGGTGAGTCCCAGGCCCTCCTCTAGCATGGTCAGGGTCTAGGAACCAGGCATGGTAATGGCAGCTGAGTAACGTGGGGAATCCATGATTTCCAGCTCTGATCTGCCACTCAGCATTCCATCAGGCCTGACCACACAGCCTTAAACACTTGGCGATGATCCATTTCCTTACAGCAAACGGAAGGCCCCAGTGGTCCCGTTCTGTGGAAAGGCAGCTCCAGCTCTGAAAGGCCAGTGCTGCCGAGGAACCATGGGCAAGTTGACCCCTACTTCATGGTCCACCTTCCTTCATCTGAAGGCTGCCCGGCTCCTTGTTCTGTCAGGAGGCAGTAGGTAAGCAGTGCGTGCGTGCTCAGTTGCATCTGACTCTGCAGCGCCATGGACCATAGCCCGCCAGGCTCCTCTGTCCACAGGATTTTTCCATGCAAGAATGCTGGAGTGGGTTGTCATTTCCTGCTCCAGGGGATCCTCCCAACCCAGGGATCGGACCCACATCTCCTGCATTGGCAGAAGATTCTTTACTGCTAAGCCACCTGGGAAGCCCTGTTCCATCAGTATCTCATACCCTTCCACCCATGGGGGCTTCCCTCATAGCTCAGTTGGTAAAGAATCTGTCTGCAATGCAAGAGACTCCGGTTTGATCCCCGGGTCGGGAAGATCCGCTGGAGAAGGGATAGGCTACCCGCTCCGGTATTCTTGGACTTCCCTTGTGGCTCAGCTGGTAAAGAATCTGCCTGCAATGTGGGAGACCTAGGTTCAATCCCTGAGTCAGGAAGAACCCCCTGGAGAAGGGAAAGGCTACCCACTCCAGTATTCTGGCCTGGAAAATTCCATGAACTGTATAGTCCATGGGGTCTCAAAGAGTTGGACACGACTGAGCGGTCTTCACTTTCACTTTCACTTTTCACCCATGAGGACCAAGATGCCAGTCCTTGACGGACTTTGAAGAGGAATCGCAGAACAGACTAGCGGCCATCAGATCCAATCCAGGGAAAAGACGTCACAAGATCAGAGCCAGCATCATGGGTGTGGCCCTGTGTCCCTCAGCTTTTATGGGGCTCAAGGTTGATTTAATGTTCTATTGTCACTATCTTGAAATTTTTAATAATTTTTGAACAAGGACCCCACATTTTTATTTTGCACAAGCCCACAAATTGATGTAGCCAGGCCTGTCGTAAACAACCATCCTTCTCATCCGTGTATATGAGAGACTGACTCTTCTAGCTCACCATCCGTGTTGAACCATATACAACACGATGTACTGGCGAGCCAGCAGAAAGTCAGGCATGGTCCTCCTATCTAGAGCCCCCCTGGCCAAGGAAGCAGGCCAGTCTGCTGAGTCTCTGTGCCTTGGGAAATCTCACTGGCTCTTTCACCAAACACAGCTGACAGACCGGTATCATTGTCGGTTCAGTTATCCCCAGCCAAGAATGAAGCCACTTGAGAAACTGTGTCTCTGAGCTCCCACCGGCCTATTCCAGCATCCCAGGAAGACGGCTCACTCACCCTGGGGCTGAAGAATGGCAGTCTGGACGATGCCACGTGTGGTCCCGGGGGTCAGTCGGTCGGGCCAGCGGCGATCACAGCGATGCCGGGAGGACAGGCGCCGCGGCCGGCAGCGTCGCTCTCCGGCACCCTCCGTCGCACCGCTGTCTTCCTGGCAGATGGAGCCTGGCCTGCTCAGCCCCAGGAACTGAGGTCTGTTGCTGGTGGTAGTCCTACCGCAGACCTAGCCCCAGTTACACAGCATTACCCCTGTTCGTCGGCCAGTTTCCACCACCAGGCTGAGCTGCCCGAGGACCGAGATGTGCTTTGTGTTTGAATTTTCATTGTCCACCTTGTGGGCATCAACCAGTGTCCACCGCATGAACAAAGCCAAGCCAGCATTCGTCTGGCTTAAACTTGAACAAAGCTATTACATCAAGCTCAATCGTTTCATTGTTTTCTGTGGTCTTCTGACCCCCTGGTTTGCCAGTAGCTATTCTTACAGTTCTCCTCCATGCAGTCATGCTTGTAGTGTATAAACAGTGCGTGCCCGAATAACCCATGCCTTGTGTGCTTTTCCATATAGCTAGTGATATTTTTTTAATCAAGCTAGTTTTCATGCCTCCCATGACTTTGGTTTCTTTCCCCTAAATTTCTAATACCTGATCCCTTTTTTAAATAAGATGAATCATTAAGATGTACTATTTCAGTTGCTGTTACTAACATCACCTCAAAAATTCATTTCAGAAGTAATTTTGGTGGCTAAGTTAATTAAGCACCTCCTTTTTGTTAGTTATTTTGTTGGATAAAACTAAGGAGTTCAGTGCTTTAAAGGTAAACTGAAGTGGGTGTCTGTGTTCTCTGTAATACAATCACCCCGCAGGATGGAGAACAGGGTCCTTTCTCAGCAGTTCAGCTGAGGCCACTGAGGAGGAGGCAGGAGGTGCCCAGTGCAGGGCCCAGAGGGGCTGCCACCGCCTTCAAGGTTGCAGGGAGCCAAGTACCTCCGAGCGAGGCTCCTGTGGGGGCGACGGGAGTGCTGTGTGGTGTCTAGGCAGTAAAGACACTCCCAGGGAACCACGTAGGAGTTTGACGTGTGATCCCCAGAGTTGGAGTTAATTGCCTTTGAAGCATTTATGAACTGTGGTGCTTTTGAACTGTGGTGTTGGAGAAGACTCTTGAGTGTCCCTTGGACTGCAAGGAGATCCAACCAGTCCATCCTAAAGGAAATCATCCCTGAATATAATTCAGTGGAAGGACTGATGCTGAAGCTGAATCTCCAATACTCTGGCCACCTGATGGGAAGAACTGACTCACTAGAAAAGTCCCTGATGCTGGGAAAGACTGAAGGTGGGTGGAGAAGGGGATGACAGTGGATGAGGTGGTTGGATGGCATCACCGACTGGTTGCACATGCGTTTCAGCAAGCTTCAGGAGTTGGTGATGGACAGTGAAGCCTGGCGTGCTACCGCTCCATGGGGTTGCAAAGAGTTGGACATGACTGAGCAACTGGACTGAGCTGAAGAGTTTGTAGCAAACTTTAAAGAAGTGTCACCAAATAATAAAGAAGGGCTTTACACAGCCTGTCAGAAGTGACGGGTGCGTTCAGAGTCCCGTCAGGACATTTCAGGGCGGGACCTACCTGCCCCTTGTGCCCGTCCGCCCTACTGACCAACAGCCCGGTGACTTGAGCACCCAGCGGGCGAAAGTACCCTCCGGCGCTGAGCATCCAGCAGGCGAAAGCGCCAGCCGGCGCAGCAGGTGGCTCTTCCCTACCATCCCTCAGAGCCTCCCTGGTGGCTGAGGTCAGCGCACACAATTTTTCATCAGTGTGCAGGTCACAGGAACCACAGCCACCTCCCTCTCAGGGTCTTTGAGGAACTTCCAAAAGCTCTTTTTGAAAGAAAGAGCCACGGTCTTACACTCATGGTCCAGGGGGCCCCCTTATGGCAGGCCACAGCTGCCTGCCTTGACAGGGCTGCCCTCTCCCTGACCCAGCTCTGAGGGGTCAGAAACAGGCATTCACGGCAAGATGGGGAAATTGGGAAAAGAGAGGAAGAGCTTGGCACACCAGCCCCAGCCCTCTGCCACCCCACCTCAGACCACCAAACCTAAAGCTGGCTGAGTCTCGGAAGGGAAAGAGCTTCCTCTCAGATGAGAGTTGGACACAACTTAGCGTTGAACAACAGCAATACTCAATTATTAAACTTTCTTAAACTTTTATTTCTTAGATTTTTGAGGTTTGTTTTTTTTTTTAACTGCACCAGGACTTAGTTGTGACCTGTAGGATCTTAGTTCCCTGACGAGGGTTTGAACCCAGGCCCCCTGCATTGGGAGCTCGGAATCTTAACCGCTGGACCACCAAAGTGAAAGTCAGTCACATTGGACTCTTTGCCACCCCATGGCCTGTACAGTCCATAGAGTTCTCCAGGCCAGAATACTAGAGTGGGGAGCCTTTCCCTTCTCCAGGGGATCTTCCCAACCCAGGGATCAAACCCAGGGCTCCCATATTGCAGGTGGATTCTTCACCAGCTGAGCCACAAGGGAAGCCCAAGAATACTGGAGCGGGTAGCCTATCTCTTCGCCAGGGGAGCTTCCTGACCCAGGAATCGAACCAGAACTGAGCTATCAGGGAAGCCCTTGGGAAGTCCCAATTGTTAATTATCCTGGAGGTTTAAGTATATAAAGAGTGACCAGAAAAGGTCTAAAATCTGCCCAAGATTTCATCCAAAAAGCTTTTCACACAAGAGTCCACAGCGTGGGCTTAACCAGCCAGTGGAAGGAGAATGAGCTTGTGTTCTGCCTGCCCCGCCTCGAGACCCGCTTGCTCAATAATCCGCTTAGACTGTGTAGGAGTAGAAGGTATTCATTACCTGCTATGAAGGTCAACTTCTCAGACACTGCCACCCTGTACAGGTTCTTTTGTTCTATTTCACAATCATTTATCGTTCTCTAAACGTAATACAAAGGGAATGCAAACACACACATTTATAGCCGATTGCGTTTCTAAGCAGACGTAAACCAGGTTGCCATCTCGCCTTGGTTAATTGGGTAGTTTACCAAGGGTTTGCCCTGCCACCAGGGTTTCAGCAGGTGCCTGAATTGTAAGGGAAGCCCCTGTAATCAGTAGAAGGTATCAGGCAGTGACTTCACATCTTTTATTCTGATTGCTTTAGGAAGAGTTCTTTTAAAAGTTTTTTTGTAATGACGGAATCCATACCCTGTTGCACAGTGCTGAACTGAATCAACTTTTTTGAGAGAGCTCTTGATATTTATCTTCAAAGAGATATATCCAGTTACCTGTGTGTTTTTTTTTAAGTCTATCAGAAAATTTAATTGGAGTTTTTCAATTTTTTTATTGAAATATACTTGATTTACTATGTTGTGTTAGTTTCAGATGTACAACAAAATGATTAAGTTATGCATGTATACATATATTCTTTTATTACGTTCTCTTCCATTATAGGTAGTTGCAAGATATTGAGTATAGTTCCCTGTTTTATGGAGAAGGAAATGGCAACCCACTCCAGTATCCTTGCCTGGGGAATCCCATGGATGGAAGAGCCTGGTGGGCTACAGTCCATGGGGTCACAAAAAGTCGGACACGACTAGGCGAGCTCACTTCCCTGTTTATACAGTAGGTCCTGGTTGGTTATCTGTTTTATATATAGTAGTGTGTATATTTTAATCTCAAACTCCTAATTTATCTCTGCCCATCTCCTTTGGCGACCATAAGTTTGTTCTGTGAGTCTGTTTCTGCTTCATAGCCAGGTTCATTCGTGTCATATTTTAGATTTCTGTAGGAGTGATATCAGATGATGCTTGTGTTTCTCTCTGACTTACTGCACTTATATGATAATTTCTAGGTCTATCCATGTAGCCACAAATGGCATTCTTTCATTGTTTTTGTGGCTGAGTATGCAGGTCAGGAAGCAACATTTGAACTGGACATGGAACAACAGACTGGTTCCAAATAGGAAAAGGAGTACGTCAAGGCTGTATATTGTCACCCTGCTTATTTAACTTATATGCAGAGTACATCATGAGCAACGCTGGGCTGGAAGAAGCACAGGCTGGAATCAAGATTGCCGGGAGAAATATCAATAACCTCAGATATGGAGATGACACCACTCTTATGGCAGAAAGTGAAGAGGAACTAAAAAGCCTCTTGATGAAAGTGAAAGTGGAGAGTGAAAAAGTTGGCTTAAAGCTCAACATTCAGAAAACAAAGATCATGGCATCTGGTCCCATCACTTCATGGGAAATAGATGGGGAAACAGTGGAAACAGTGTCAGACTTTATTTTTGGGGGCTCCAAAATCACTGCAGATGGTGACTGCAGCCATGAAATTAAAAGACGCTTACTCCTTGGAAGAAAAGTTATGACCAACCTAGATAGTATATTCAAAAGCAGAGACATTACTTTGCCGACTAAGGTCCGTCTAGTCAAGGCTATGGTTTTTCCTGTGGTCATGTATGGATGTGAGAGTTGGACTGTGAAGAAGGCTGAGCGCCGAAGAATTGATGCTTTTGAACTGTGGTGTTGGAGAAGACTCTTGAGAGTCCCTTGGACTGCAAGGAGATCCAACCAGTCCATTCTGAAGGAGATCAACCCTGGGATTTCTTTGGAAGGAATGATGCTAAAGCTGAAACTCCAGTACTTTGGCCACCTCATGCGAAGAGTTGACTCATTGGAAAAGACTCTGATGCTGGGAGGGATTGGGGGCAGGAGGAGAAGGGGCTGATAGAGGATGAGATGGCTGGATGGCATCACGGACTCGTGGACGCGAGTCTGAGTGAACTCCGGGGAGCTGGTGATGGACAGGGAGGCCTGGGTGCTGCGATTCCTGGGGTCGCGGAGCTGGACGTGACTGCGTGGCTGAGCTGAGCCGAATGTCCCGTTGCGCATGTGCACCAGCGGTTCTCTTCCCGCTCGTCTGCCGCCGGACACCTGGGTTGCCTGCATGTCTTGGCTCTCACGATTAGTGCAAAAATAGAGGTGCACATGTCTTTTCAAAGTATAGTTTTGTCCGAATATATGCCCAGGAGTGGGATTGCTAGATCATATGGCAATTCTATCTTTAGTTTTTTGAAACAACTTCATACTGTTATCTACCAATTGACATTCCCACCAATAGGATAGGAGGGTTCCCTTTTCTCCACAATCTCCCCAGCATTTGTTGTTTGTAGACTTTTTAGTGATGGCCATCCTGAGTGGTGTGAGAGGGTGCCTCACTGTAGTTCTGATTTGCATTTCTCTCGTAATTAGCAGTATTGAGCGGAGTCAGAGAAGTGATGTGACAATAGAAGTAGTGATGAGAGGCCACAAGCCAAGCAATGTGGACAGCCTCTAAAAGCTGGGGAAAAAAATTGCTTCTGTGGAGCCTCCAGTAGGAACCAGCCCTGCTGATGCCTCAGAACTGAGATGATAAACGTGTGCTGTTCTGGAGTTGCTATGTGGTCTTCTGTTACGGCAGCAATAGGAAGCAAATACACTCAATAAATGTCGTTAGTGGAACAGAAGTCAGATGAGTAAATTTTCAGAATTCCTCACACTGCAGAGATGGCTTGAGTAAACTGTCTAAAAGCCAAGACAAAGGTGTGCTCCGGAGTGCAGTGACAGTTGACGTGCCTGCTGTCCTGCTGTTATTGACGGCATAATGCTGGCCACCATCAAGTCCTCTCCAGGAGAATTTTGTACACTTATGACGCTTTTTTCATTTTTCACATTTTGTCAGATTCATAGGCTGCCTTTTCTTTTTCCAAGTTCAATCACTATGGAAGAACTTGACCCGTTATGAGGTCGAAAATGCTGGATGCCAGCAAGCGCCAGGTCAGTGGTTGCTCCCTGGGCCATCCCAAGTTGTCCAGACAGCCTTGCAGGCAGTTAGCGGGTGCTCAGCAGGTATCCGTGGAATAAACGAGCAGTACGAGGCCCCGACAGGAGGACCGGCTCTTGTCCTGGCCCCTGCTTGGCGGCCGTGGAAGGGGAAAGGGCTTCAGGTCTCTCGTCTCACTCTCTTCATCTGTCCACCAGGGGCTTCTGCTGGACGATCTATCAAAGCCTCTTCTGAACTGCTGATGACTGTGAAATGCCAGCATCATGCTCACTTACTTACGTCACATCTCATTTACTCCTCATAGGCAGTGGGGGGTGGAAAAGAACTGTCTCAAAAATCCTCCACCACTTTCATCACGATCTTCCCGCCAGCGCCCACTTTTAAAGTCAGTACAAATGTCATCTCCCTGGAGCCTCCTGAACATACTCCAAGGAGCCTTTTTTGCAGGGCTTGGACTAGCCGTGCAACAGGGCTTGGACAAGCCGTGCAACAGGGCTCCAGCCACAGCATCAGTTTAGTTCAGTTCAGTCGCTCAGTCATGTCTGACTCTGCGACCCCATGGATCACAGCACGCCAGGCCTCCCTGTCCATCACCAACTCCCAGAGTTCACCCAAACTCAAGTCCCTCAAATCGGTGATGCCATCCAGGCATCTCATCCTCTGTTGTCCCCTTCTCCTCCTGCCCCCAACCCCTCCCAGCATCAGAGTCTTTTCCAGTGAGTCAGCTCTTTTCATGAGGTGGCCAAGTATTGGAGTTTCAGCTTCAGCATCAGTCCTTCCAGTGAATATTAAGGACTGATCTCCTTCAGAATGGACTGGTTGGATCTCCTTGCAGTCCAAGGGACTCTCGAGTCTTCTCCAACACCACAGTTCAAAAGCATCAGTTCTTCGGCGCTCAGCTTTCTTCACAGTCGACTCCTGGCTGCTGCAGTCATAGACATTTGTAACAGACATTTAAGGGCACCAAGTGCTCCAAGAAAAAGACAGCCAAGAGCATGTGAGGCTTTGTCAGCATGGAGACTAAGAGCTGGTGGGTAAGACTCAGAGCCACGCTGAGCTCTCCACACTGAGCATGGAGCTGCAGCCCCCCACCGCCCCGGACCCAGTGAGCCCTGTCATTGTTCCCTTGATCCAAGGGGAAGTAAGACCACTGATGCTGAGGAATTTGGCCGGGACTCACACCCAGCCGGCTAGCTCCAGAGGCCCCCTCCCCCACACCGCCTCCACTAGGCTGGGCAGTTCCAGCTCCATAGTTAACCGTGTAAGTGAATTAGCAAATAGGAGGCTACCTCTAGAAACTCAGTTTATGCGCTGACTTTCCAGAGAGACCTGATGTTGCTTTTTTTAAAAAAGGTACATTAGCAGCTGCATTTTCAGATTAATCCAGTGCTACTTTTCTGGCCATATTTAGACCATATAGAAGCTCAAAAAGTTTGTATCACTTTAAAAAAGTGACTGTCTTCACATTGCACACAGGATTTACTTAATGACAGAGCTGCTGCTGCTGCTGCTGCTAAGTCGCTTCAGTCGTGTCCGACTCTATGCGACCCCACAGACGGCAGCCCACCAGGCTCCCTCATCCCTGGGATTCTCCAGGCAAGAACACTGGAGTGGGTTGCCATTGCCTACTCCAATGCATGAAAGTGAAAAGTGAGAGGGAAGTCGCTCAGTCGTGTCTGACTCTTCGCGACCTATGGACTGCAGCCCGCCAGGCTCCTCCGTCCATGGGATTTTCCAGGCAAGAGTGCTGGAGTAGGAATGACAGAGCTAGTTCTAGGTGAAGACAGTGGAGGAACAGTTTACGTGACACTGAAGTAGCACAGTCTTCCGAGAAGTCGGGAGGGAGCAGTGCGGCTAATGTGTGCGTGCTGCTGCTTTCCTCTTTTTCTTTTTGGAGTGTCCAATCAATCAGTTGCTATGCATGGGGTTTTTTCCCTAGAGATATTTGTAAACAAACATGCCCCCAATTCTAATGAGAAGTTATTGTTTAATATTTTTTAAGGTTCAGGCTCCCCTTCTTCAGTTACTGCAGACAACAAAATATCCCTGAAATGAAATGACTCATCTTCCTTCTAGTCAATTTTTCAAAAATCTTACTTCTTCTATTTAGGAAAATTTTTAAAACTTTAATGGCAAACAAAAGCTGTCTAAGGCACCTTAAGAACAGACTATACAGAGGACTTATAAATACACAAATTTGTCCTTTTCTAATACTCTTTATTTCTTGTGTAGTATGCATGCTAAACTGATTCCTAACAAAGTCAAAGTAAGTGAAATATGTTTAGGTGGTATAGCTACAGAAATTATAAGATAATTTCAGTGGATCTAGAGATTATGGTGTTACAGATGCTTCAGCATTATTCATGTATAAACTGTTGGTCATTCCTTTAATAATGTTCATGTAAATTCTTAAAGCATCACGCATTGCTTTCTATTGGGGGCCGTGTCAGCTAACAATCTCCTCTGGACTCTGTCATTTGGGTCATGCTTCCTTCTGAAAAATAGGCCCTATGGAAAATCATATTGTTGGACGAGGGTTCTGGGTTTTTTCAATGAGAAAACTGTCTTATATTAAGTGTGATTTTTATGTATTTGTATGTAATATGTGTATGTAATTTCACAGATCTTTATCCAAGATCACTCTTCATCCTTTTCATCAAGAAGATTTTGGCCACAACATTTTGAATCATCTGTTTTCATTTTTTGAATGGAGGAAGAAGGGATAAATGAAAATATGAACATTTCTGTTTTGTGGTTGGTTCATCTCTTCAATGTAAATTATTCATAAAACCCTTTTCTTGACACTGTTGTTTTCTCTAGTGAGTCAGAAACAAAACAAAAAAAAAAACAGAAACCACTGTCTACTTCTTTCCCCTGTAAACAAAAAGCCAACATAAAAAGATAGCATTCAATTAGAAAAGGCATAAGTATAGCCTGTCAGACAGATGACAGCTTATTTGTAGAATGATCAGAGAGGATTCAGCTGCACATTTGAAGGAAGACTTGAGAGTACACGGCTGTACCACGGGGAGAAAACAGAGTTAATCTTTCTACTGTGTCATTTATTTATTCAGCAAATATTTGTCCAGTCCCTACTGTGTATCAGGCTCTTTCTCTGTGAGGAGGAACACAGTGGTGAGCAATCAAAAAAAGTGGCTACCACAGCTCTTGAATCTCCTGGAAACAAAAAAGCGATAGGTTGTTTTTTTTTTAAAGCTCCCCAAAGTTAGTGGGATGTACAGCCACATGCCCTGCTGAAAAGTTGAAAAGCTCTCACCATTGTTTCTTCCCTGGGTTCTTGCCTCAGCAGTGGTTTCTTTAGTCTCATTTATCCCAGAATATATTTCCCAGTGTTCCAGAAAAAGTAGACTTGGAACCAATGAATTAGGGCATGACTAGACCCTCACCATGCCGGCCAGCCTCTCAGCCCCCAAGGAACAGCGGCTGAGGGGGGCGAGGGGTGTGGGGATACGGCTATCACTGACCCCAGCTGCCCTCCTTAGCCACCTGGTATACAGTTCGGTTAGAAGCGTGGGTGAGAGTCCAGGCCCGCTCGGGGGAAATGCCAAAAATCTGTCTGTCTTACAATTAAATGACCATAACCAAATTATATCCCGCTTACTTTGGTGAGTGGCAAAAGCAACTTATAAAATTATGTAAAAACCATCTATTGCCTTTTACTCAGAAATTTAGGCAGTATCTAGGTATCTGGTACCTAGGTTTAAAGAACATAGGGATTTATGTTCAGGGACTATTGGCCAGAGTGAATACTACAATATTAAAATAGCATTCAGTTCAGTTCGGTTCAGTCGCTCAGTCGTGTCTGACTGCGACCCCATGAATCGCAGCA
>SJYX01019129.1:193224-207946 GCA_006410675.1 Oreotragus oreotragus | reverse complement strand
CTCAGCCTTCTTCACAGTCCAACTCTCACATCCATACATAAAAATCAATGAAGTAGTAATGTTTCAAGTTTAAATTGGGGTTATCTGTTTTAATTGATCAGTTACTTGGTGTGATTACACACACACACACACATATATATAATTCTTACAATGCTTACATGTCCTGTAACTAGCTTTGGTTGACAATGTAATTTAATTAATGGTAGCTTATGGTTTAGGTTGATGATATACCATAAACTGTGATAAACCTCACAGGGTGGGAAAGCTTCACCGTAAGCATAGTGTGGTCTCAAAATCCTGACGTGTAACATATTGACTGAAAACTTCCTATCGTGTTCTCTTAAAGCTGATCCATAAGCCCCAGGACATACTCCATGCAGCATGTGAAGTGAAGTGAAAGTCACAGAGTCGTGTCCAACTCTTTGGGACCCCGTGGACTATCCAGTCCATGGAATTCTCCAGGCCAGAGTACTGGAGTGGGTACCTTTCCCTTCTCCAGGGGGTCTTCCAAACCCAGGGATCAAATCCAGGTCTCCCACATTGCAGGCAGNCCCCAGGACATACTCCATGCAGCATGTGAAGTGAAGTGAAAGTCACAGAGTCGTGTCCAACTCTTTGGGACCCCGTGGACTATCCAGTCCATGGAATTCTCCAGGCCAGAGTACTGGAGTGGGTACCTTTCCCTTCTCCAGGGGGTCTTCCAAACCCAGGGATCAAATCCAGGTCTCCCACATTGCAGGCAGATTCTTTACCAGGTGAGCCACAAGGGAAGCCCAAGAATACTGGAGTGGGTATCCTATCCCTTCTCCAACGGATCTTCCCGACCCAGGGATCGAACCGGGGTCTCCTCCATTGCAAGCAGGTTCTTTACCAACTGAGCAATGAAGGAAGCCCGTACAGTACTTTTAAAAATAGAATCTTGGGACTTCCCTGGCAGTCCCATGGTTGGGACATCATGCTTCTACCGCAAGGGGCAAGGGCTTGGTCTCTGGTTGAGGAACTAGGATCCCACATGCTTCATGCAACCAAAGAACGGGGAAAAAATTTTTTAATAAAAATAGAGTCCCTACACTCCAAGAGCTTCCAAATGACGCAAAACTGAGTTTACGTTTTAAGTTGTTGCCTGGGTGAGCAAAAGGGAGAATATGAGTCGATAAAAACCTCTAGAATCTGTTAGGATTTGTCAGAGAACACTAATACCTCTTCCTCATTCATTCATTCCTTCAGCAGACATCCCTCCCTCCCGTTCCCGAGCTTAGACTACTTCAGTTTTGTTTTCCTGCAGAAGAGAGTATGACAGTGTGCTCAGGAACACCAGAAACAGGGTCCAGACAGGGATTTAGCCAATGTCTAGCCTAGAGAAATGAAGTAACAATTGAGAGAGTTTCAATTTGGCAGTATTGTCCATCTGGGGTCAAACAAATGGAAAGACTGTAAAATTCAAACTACACTGTTTAAATAGCCGAAACTAACTGATCTGAACTGAACTGAATGGCACTTAGAAAGGGAGAGGAGGTTGATTCTTTGAGGCACTGTGCTGTTTAGGAGATAAGCAGGTGTAGGAAAGCGTTCTTTATGGTGTTTAGAAATATTGTGAATGTGGATGGCATTACCCACAACCCGATACTCCCTGGAGCTTAGTGAGAGGAGACATCGTATTTCACCCATGTTCATCAGTTTCAGTGAGTTCACTGACTCAAAAACCAGTGTTAAGAGATGCTATAAACTGCCTGCTAAAATGTTCTGAAAGTCACTTAAGACTGCACCAAACACTCCCTGGGAACAGGGTGCTAAGATAGACACATTAGCTCTTTCAGACCCAAGAGACTGCCTCCGGTGGACCCAACAGTGTCTGGAAGCAGAGCAGCTAGGCTGATGCCATAAACTGTTCAGCCCTGAACCCATTAGCAGAGCCTCCGAGATTCTGAGAAGGAAGCCTCAGATGGATTATTCAGTTGAATTCAATTTCGTGTACAGAACAAGGTTAACAAAAGAGCTAGTGTAAGTTACCCACTTCGTCACAGAGATTATAGTCAGAGGACCTAGGATGTTAGACAAAGGGTCCCAGGGTGTGGCAGCTTAAGGAACGCAGATAACTGAGCCTTACTGCTGCCAGCATTGAATCCTTGGGACCAAGGGTTCTGAAATGATGTAATAAAGCTCTGATAAATACTTGAGCCTCTCCAGATTTAAAAAATAATAGAACCAATTTTACGGACCTACCAATAAGACAGTCTAATCCTTGACTTTGTTTTATAGGAATTTTATAAATATACCATTAAAGAAAAAAGTTTGAGTTCTTGCTGTTTCTGGTAAGGAATAAAAATAGTAGACTTTTGGTGAAGAAGGTTGCTGCTCTTGTATTCATAACTGAAACCAAAAGTGAAATGCAGAAATATAAATGAGGTTTTCAGTCCATTTTAGACTTGAGGTTCGAACACTTCCAACTGCCTGTCCTTCTCCTGTCATTAGTGGCAGAGCACATTCTTGGGCAGTGATGTCAGCGGAGGACTCTGAATACTAATGGAAAATCACATTTTGTCCTTCTGAATTGTTAATGCAAAATGCTATTGACTATAATCAGCTATAATACATGGAGGAAAACTCAAAAAAAAAAGATTACGTACCCTCCATGATCGCATTCTCCACTGGGTGGTCAGACAATATGACACAGTATTTTTAAAGGGGATTTTCCTGGAAAATCCAATGGTTTTACTATACAGGGAAATCTAAACTTTTATGAATTCTATACTGTAGAGGCACTGAACTTTTAACAAGACACACAAAAAAACGAGGGCTATTTTTTTTTTCTCTCTCCTGACTCACAGTTAATTTAATGCTGCTAAAGCTTAGAACAAGAAATACTCTCATCAGATTAAAAAAAAAAAAAGTGGGTTTTCTGCTTCATGAGAAAAGTAAAAGAACAGTCCACACTTATGAAATGCAATTCCAGTGTGCAGACAAAATCCTTAATTTATGTATCTATTAATTAGGTAGTGGCAGTCAAATAAATTAATAAAGGTATATAAAAGGTCAAATAAAATGAATTTGCTTCCCCTGAAGAATATTTCACTTAAATTTTAAGTTTCAGAAGCTCCATTTTCATATGTCCACTGGTTTTTCATTGTGTTTGATGCACCATTACTTTTTTAAGTGCATTCTTTACATAAGGTGAACTTACCTTACCTTGCATTTCCCAGGCAGCCAATGTAATTAGGTGAGATCGATAATCGTTTTTAGCAAAACTGGATTGTTTTTGGACCAGCACTCCTGCCAAGGACAATTAGAAAACCTGAACAAAACATAAAAGTAGGTTTGAAGTCATTGGAGCTCTCCCAAGGCAGTGAAGTTTCCTTTAGAGCTGAGATGTGAAAGAAGTGGGAAGCCTTCTCAATCTCTGACAAGAATCCAGTGATGTACCCCCAGCCCAGCTGTTTGCCAAAAGCAAAAGCAAATCTCTGTAGGAAAATAACATCAATACAGCATCTCCAGTTTTCACCCAAACTTTTATGCATAACGTCTGGCACTTATTCAGAAATAACCAGAGCACAGGAGAAATCTGGCCAGCTCTGCTCTAACCACAGGACCAAAAGAAACATCACTGAAAGTGTGACTTTGAAATTTTGTGCCTCCTTAGCAATGCCCTGAGAAGGACACGACATCAGTTAGTTCTCCAGTATTTCTTCCAAATAAACGTAACCTTATTCTAATCAGTCAGACTCAAATTGAGAAACCTGTACAAGTGACTCATACTAGTCAAAATTTGTCAATTTTATGAAAACGAAAGTGGAGGCAACATTTCAAAATAACGAAAACTAAAAGAGATGTAACAATGAAATGCAAGATGTGACCCAGGATGGATCTGAGATAAGGGGAAAATATAAAAGATTCAAGCAAAGGACATCAATAGGAAAATCTGAATATAGATTTTTGTACTTTAGACAAAACTGTATCAGTGTTAAATTTCTTTTTTTTATTGAGGTATAATTGACACATGACATTATATTAGTTTCACCTGCACAACGTGATTTGATAATTGTATATACTGAGGAATGATCATCACAATAAGTCTAGCCAATGTCTTACCGAACGTACTTACATAATTTTATTATTGTATTGATAACTTTGAAGGTCTACTCTCTTGGCATCCAGGCTTCTCAGGTGGTGGAGTGGTAAAGAATCTGCCTGCCAATGCAGGAGATTCAAGAAATATGGGTTTGTTCCCTGGGTCGGGAAGGCCCCTGGAGGAGGAAATGGCAACCCACTCCAGTATTCCTGCCTGGAGAATTCCATGGACAGAGGAACCTGGCGGGCTATAGTCCATGAGGTTGCAAAGAGTCGGACACAGCTGAGCACACAGCAAACTCTGCAACCCTCAATTATGCAATATAACATTGTTCACTATAGTGGCCAGGTTGTTTATTACATCCCCATTGATTATTTCATAACTGAAAGTTTGTAACTTTTGATGCCCTTCATCCATTTTGTCCAACACCTCCCTCCCACCTGCACCTAGAAACCACTAACCTTTTGTCTGTGTATGAGCTTGGTTTTTACTTTTGTTTTGTTTTTAGACTCCACATGTAACTCATAAGGTATTTGTCTTTGTCTGAGTTATTTCACTTAGCATTATTCTTAGGTCCATCCATGTTGTTTCAAACGGCAAAGTTTTTTTATGGCTAAATATTGATAATATTCCATGGTGTATATGCATATGTGTGTATCACATTTTCTTAATCCATTCATCTTATGATGCTGGAGAAGACTCTTGAGAGTCCTTTGGACTGCAAGGAGGTCAAACCAGTCAATCCTAAAGGAAATCCACCCTGAATATTCATTGGAAGTACTGATGCTGAAGCTGAAGCTCCGATACTTTGGTCACCTGCTGCGAAGAACTGACTCACTGGAAAAGCCCCTGGGGCTGGGAAAGACTGAAGGCAGGAGGAGAAGGGAATGACAGAGGATAAGATGGCTGGATAGCATCACTGACTTGATGGACATGAATTTGAGCAAATTCTGGAAGACAGTGAAGGACAGAAGAGCCTGGCATGCCGCAGTGCATGGGATCACACAGAGTCAGACAAGACTTAGCAACTGACCAACAGCAATAATACTGATGGACACACGCCTGTGGCTGTTGGAAATTATGCTGCAATAAACACGCACCTTCTCAAGTCAGTGTTTCCGTTTTCTTCAGATGAATTACCAGATCTTCTGGTAGTTTTTAAAAATTGTTTGAGGAATGTCCGGACTGTTTTCCATAGTGACTGCACAAATTTATATCCTCGCCAGCAGTCCACAAGTGTTCCCTTTTCTCCACATTCTCACCACTTTTGACAGAATGCATGAACATCTCTCCATTTCTCAACAAAAGAAAGAGTTTACACGCTATTAAAATGCCTAGCTACCTTTACTGGATAAGAAGCATGAATTAGAACATTCTGTCCAAAATGTATTAATTTTAGTATATTGGATTTTTATAAATCATGGCTAAATGATTATCACTTAACTGTATCTCTACCTACTAAATAAGACTTGTGCCAGATCGCGTATTCTGCCTAATTCAGGCGCATCAAGTTCTGAAACATTCAAATAATAAAGCATACGCTGTTCATTTTAAGAGAATGTTTTAAAATCTGTCACACTGAGAAAACACTGCCTCTGTTATTTTCCAAAACCACCACTGGTGGTCCCCTCCTCAATAAACGGAATCCAGCACTTCCCAGACTTGCCCGTGGTGAGACTCATCCGGTTGCTTGTTACTGACATGACTCCCATGGGGATCCTAGTTGACGTGTCTAGCATGAAGCCCAGACTTCACCTTGGGTCGTTAGGATCAGAAAAGCGGGATTTGAAATCATTGCGTACCTTCTCCGTTGGCTCTGCAGTTACCGGTGTTGACAACTTTGATTCTGCAGCAGTGGAGGCTTCCATAGGTATCAGGTTGAGCTGGCTGATGTTGCTGCGTGCAAGTTCCAAGCTGCATCCGACTCTTTGTGACCCAATGGATTGTAACCCACCAGGCTCCTCTGTCCATGGGATTTTCCCAGCAAGAATACTGAAGTGGGTTGCCATTTCCTTCTCTAGGGGATCTTCTTGACCCAGGAACCAAACCTGTGTCTCCCGTATCTCCTACATTAGCGGGCAGATTCTTTACCACTGAGACACCTGGGAATCCAAACTGGTTGATAGTGTTGGTCAAATCTTCTATAATATACTGATCATCCATTTGTTTTATCAATTACTGAGAGAAGGGTATTAGACATTGCCAATTATAGCTCAGTTTTTTATTTGTTTCTTTGGTTTTGTATGTTTTTGCTTCATGTATTTTGAAACTTTTTCACTAGGCATATACCCATTTACAATTCTTAGGTATGCTTTGATTCATTGATCCTTATCAATTTTTTTTTTATTTTCAAAAGTAGCTACCAGGAACTTGCCATGTCAGAAAGCATTTGCAAATTTGGAACAGTCTTTTTACATAAGAAAATAGTATGTCTCACCTTTAATAATGTCCATAACTCTTTTTAAAGACTTTTCTCTGAGAACTAGCAAGCATCCATGTGTTACAGAAGATTTTCATATTCATTTCCTATTATTAAAAATCACTATAAATTATAGATTTTATTTTTTGCTTATATATCTTTATTGAAGTGTATCAGTGGTGGTCGTTTAGTCACTTAGGTCCAACTCTTTTTGATCCCATGGCCCACCAGGCTCGTCTGTCCATGGAATTCTCTAGGCAAGAATACTGGAGTGGGTTGCCATTTCCTTCTCCAGGGATTGAAGTACACTGACAGATGAGTCACAGCACATATTTAATGTATACAATTGAATGAGTCTGGACCTATGTACATTCCCATGCACTCATCACCACTGTTGAGGTAATGAACACATTGATCATCCAAAAGTTTTCTCCTGCCCCTGAGAATCCACACATACCTCCATCCTCAGGCAACCACTCATTTGCTATCACCATAGATGTGTTTACATTGTCTAAAATTTTCTAAAAATTGAATCACATAGTATATATACTTTGGGGGGATCTGACTTTCCTTTACACAACACTATTATCTGGAAATTCACCATGTTATTGCAAGTACAATAGTACCACTATCGTACTATTGTACTCACTCTTTCATCTAGTACCTTTCCATTATATCCGAACTCATTGATCTAATCACTGACCAAGGGAACGTGGCCTCATTGTCCGGGCCTTACTTGAGATGTGAGCTTATTATTCCTGTTAAATGAGTCAGGATTGGAATTTAGCTTATTTTCTCTAAGGTGTGAGGGGAATGCTCACATCTGGAATGTGGGGTGCGAGACGCGCCAATACTTAGGACTGACGTCAAGTGTGGCATAATCCTACAGACTCTCCACTTCCACAGGAGCAGGCCCAAGAAACAGCCTGGAGCTGCCCGAGTGAAGAACATTCTCTGAGAAGAGATGAGTCATCTTTGTGTTAATCACTGATCCCCAAACTCAGGTGTGCAATTTTCTGGTCCTCTGTGAATTCGAGCTGTTGCTTCTTCTAAAATATCTTTATATCCTGAAGAGAAAAGAATATGTGTGTGTGTGTGTGTCACAAAAAATGGGAGAATTTTTTGCTTTATGAGATCCTTACCAAGAAATAGCTGGCACAGTTCTCATGAAAATGCCCTTACTTGATTTCACATGATCTATCATGCAATAACCACTGGTCTATACCTGTCTCTTATNAAGAATATGTGTGTGTGTGTGTGTCACAAAAAATGGGAGAATTTTTTGCTTTATGAGATCCTTACCAAGAAATAGCTGGCACAGTTCTCATGAAAATGCCCTTACTTGATTTCACATGATCTATCATGCAATAACCACTGGTCTATACATAATGAATCCAGGATCGATTCATAATTCAAACAGGAAATTTGACCCAGCTCTTTAACGGAGGGCTTCCCTGGTCGCTCAGCTGGTAAAGAATCCGCCTCCAATGCGGGAGACCTGGATTTGATCCCTGGGTTGGGAAGATCCCCTGGAGAAGGGAATGATCCCCTGGGTACCCACTCCAGTATTCTGGCCTGGATTGTAGAGTCCATGGAGTCGCAAAGAGTCAGACACGATTAAGCGACTCAAAAAAAGTTTTTTTGACCCAGCTCTTTAATGATCTACCACCATAAATGGGCAAACCTCACAGCTCTAAAGCTATTTCCAGCACTGATCCTTACCCCAGTAGTCACAGCCAGCCATGCTGACATGTTTCCTAATGGAAAACTAGGCTCCCCATCTGTTTTAACCTCTTTGATCTATAAGAAGAGTCTACTTATCAGAAGTCTGGTGAACAGACCACAGAAGGTCTACTTTCCCTGGGTAGTAATACAGCTTCTTAGTGATGTCCGTTCTCACAGCCCAGCCCTCCTGGCCATGCTCTGCCCTGGGGGAGGGGGATGAGGGGAGGGAAGAGAGGGAGGAGGAGGAACTTCAAATGACCGTCAAGGCACACCGAACCGTGTCTGCCCCTATTTCTTTCTTCGGACCAAGAATTTAATTGAGAAAGAATTTTAACACTGACTAAGTGTATGTGGCAGAGCTCCTACAGTTTTACCCACATTAAAGTGACTGGGGTGGGATGGAGAAGAGCCGGTCAGAGACAATGGTCCACACAGCCCACTGAGTCTGAAAGCCAGTTTGGGCCACAACAAGCCCTGTCTGGGTATGTAGATTGCACCTCCAGACATCTAAGGAAAGGTTATCAATCTGAGACCATCTTCAAGTTTCTGTGAAACAACCAGGGGTGAGCTGGATGACCTTGCAAATTCCCTTCCTGGTCTGACATTCTGCAATCAGATGGTAAGAGACTTGGAGACCTGGAAACAATTCCATAAGGACATTTCTTTTAAAAAGTGTTTCTCAACATTTGTTTCGTTTCTATCTTTAAATCCACAAACAGAATATGTCATCACTCTTCACTGCTTCAAATATGTACCATGTTACCCTCTGGGGGTCCTGCTCCCACTGAGGGCCAGGGGCTGTCTCGTTCACCCATACATGTCTAGAATCAGAGCAGCACCTGGCATCAAATAGGAACTCAGCAAAAGGTGACTGGGGGGTGATGGGCGGAGTTCACTGGATGGATGGATGGATGGATGGATGGTTGGACAGTATCCAGTGCTAGGACCAGAAGGTGGGATAACTCAGGAAGACAGCTGTGACTCCTTGGGAAGCAGGAAAGAATCTAGTGAAAAATTAGAGTTTGCCAAGGGAAGGGAAGCACATCTTCTCCATGGCAGTTACTCAGGGGTCTGCCCTGGGTGGGGGCCCTCATCCGCTCAGGCCTAGTACCTGCTGCTCTCAGGGATTTCCTCTGGGCTTCCACTTTCCAGCTCTCAGGTAAATTACCCCCAGGAGCTAACCTCCATGAGCAGGAATCTTTGTCATTTTCAGTAGCTTCTACATATTGTCCATGTATTTCCTGTGAATACAATGTATTTCACATGTCTAGAACAGTGCCTGTCGCTTAATAGATCCTTCTTATATATTTGTTGAATGAATGGATACATTCAGAATGAGAAAGTTCACTCTGAGTCTGAAGCGAGAGCCTTTACTCTCTGACCAACCCAGTTTTTTTTTGTGGTTCAGAGTGGTTGCTGATTTTGAAAGTACAAGGTTCTGGTGAAGGAATGAATGCAAACGGGCTCTACAAAGAAAAGCAGTGGATGGAGCCGGTGGACCAGCTGCCTGGTCGCCGGGCCCAGCTTTGCCCCCTAGGAGCCTCCAGGGGCATCTCTACCCCACAGCTGTGTGGGCTTCATGACAGCACCTTCCTCTCAGAATTTTTATGAGGATTTAGTGTTAGTTGCTTAGCCGTGCCTAACTTTTTACATCGCCATGGACTATAGCTTACCAAGCTCCCTGTGCATGGAATTTCCCAGGCAAGAACCCTGGAGTGGGTTGCCATTCCCTTCTCCTGGGGATCTTCCCAATCCAGGGAGATTCTGCATTGCAGGCAGATTCCTTACCATCTGAACCAGGGAATGAGGATTAAGTCATCAGGCAAAACACATGTAGAAAAGAGCCTGGTGCATCCTACTGAGTACTGTATATGCCGTGTTTATACAGTAACCATGAATTTGGTTCCCTTGAACTTGCTGAAATTGTATGCAATCATTAGGTGAGAGAAGAGTGTTGAATTCTTTTTAGCAGTGTTGCCTGTCCACATGGCCTCACTCCTCGAGTTCCCAAGGGGCCGCAGAATTGCAGCTCTAGTAACGAGAAAAGTGCTGACAGTTACTACCTTTTCTGAGAAGCCCAGCGCCGTGGAGATGAATCCAGTGCATACATCAAGTTACAATCCAGGCACCGTCTTTATTAAAGCTACAATATGACCAAGGACCCAAGCCCCCCTACCCAACCCCCGAAAAAAGTCCCCACTGAAAAGATAAACTGGATCAACTGTTCAGTCTCCACGAGGAAAGGTTTCCTGGCCCCATTCCAGAGTCACTGCCCTTGGCAGCAGCTCCCATACGTTTACAAATTCAGTCCCTATCGGAGGAACCAAAGTTCCGCGCGTTTTGCTCAATTCCGTTTTTTGCTCCGTGGCCTGTCTCAGATCATGACACCAGCGGGGCAGGGACCGTGTCCTCCGGAACCCACCTGCCCTCCACCTGGCCCTGCATAATCACACGGGGCCGCGTGCCCCAGCCGACCTTCTCACACAGGAAACCGTGCTTAAGCCCAGGCCCGCCTTAGAAAGGAAACGGAAGGCAGGCGCAGAAGCGGGGGCCTCCCAGGAAGCTGAGCGCTGGGAGGCCGGAAGCGAAGCGAAGTAGCTCAGTCGTGTCCTGCGACCCCATGGACTGTAGCCTACCAGGCTCCTCCGTCCATGGGATTTTTCCCGGCAAGAGTACTAAAGCGGGTTGCCATTTCCTTCCCCAGAGGATCTACCCCACCCAGGGATCGAACCCAGGTCTCCCGCATTGTAGGCAGACGCTTTACCGTCTGAGCCACCAGGGAAGTCCTGGGAGGCCGGAAGCAGGTACTAACCCCACAGGGGAGGGGGTGTCTCGGTCTGGGTTCGGCGCCGGTGGCCGTCACCAGACCTTGGAATAGGTGGGCTTGGTGTTCTCCCTCTCCAAGAATACTCAGCACACTCTGAAAGAAAGAAGTAAGGCGACAGGAAAAAGATTCATAGATCCTAAACTCCATACAGCTTGTATAAGACTGTATGAAAAGATGTGCACTCATGCAAAGAGCTGGGAACTCTCCAAGTCTTTAAATACATGTTGACAGTCATATGTAATGAAAATATGGATGGTACTGGTTGAAAACGAGAAGTGTTAAAAAAAAAGTTGAAGTGTTTGATACCTGCTCAATTTTCTTAATTTAATGAAAACGTGTAGTGTGCAATACCTCTTTTTAAAAACGAATAAAACTCTCTCTATATAGTTTTTTTAACCTCAAGTATAAATGCTAACCTTATATATGAAAGTGAAACTGTCAGTTGCTCAGTCATGTCTGACTCTTTGCGACCCGGTGGACAGTAGCCCACCAGGCTCCTCTGTCCATGGGATTCTCCAGGCAAGAATACCAAAGTGGGTAGCCATTCCCTTCTCCAGGGAATCTTCCCCACCCAAGGATCAAACCCAGGTCTCCCACATTGCAGGCAGATTCTTTACCCTTTACCTACCCAGGAAAGCCCCTTATTTTAGTGGTTTATTGCCTCTATGAATTAAAAAAAAAATTTTTGTTAATGAATAATTAGCACTTCTGAAGGAAGGAAAAAAATTTTTTCAACCCACAAAATTACCAAAGAGAAAAAGCTAAGCCAAAGGAGCCAGTTTCTGATGGAAGAGCTTTAAAACCAGAGTGGGAGAAGGCTGTCTACTCTGACTCCCTCCTGCTCCCCACTCGCAGAGTCTGAGCCCCATGTGGCATCTTGGTGAAGCATGTGGCTGCCGTGTCCCCACCTGGAGTACCTGGGTCACCCCCAGAATCTATACAAGGGAGCTGGGACAGAAGTCCGTCACCTCTGCATTCAACAGCCAGCCTGACGCTCAGACCGCTAAGAGGTAACACCCTGTAAAAAATAAACACGAAGGAGAAAGCAGTGATTCACTTGGACAACACCCAATGCAGACCTTGAGAAAGAGGTCAGCTTGTTCCCGAAGGTGAGTGAGAACGCCTGGAACAGCAGCCTTCTCGGGTCTGCATGTGGTGCCAGCCTTGATCTGTCATCAGTGGTATTGAAGAAAGGTGCTCACAGGGCACGTGCCAGCCTCAATTAATAGCTACCCATCCCACGCGGGATATGGCTCTTCCTGCTGTGGTGGAATTTTCCATTAGACTTGCTGACGGTGTTTCATGTCAAGTAAGTTAAAAATTGAGCTGAAAGGTCAAGGCTGCGATGAGGTGATCAAGAAAGGAAGGCCAAGCGGAAATGCCGAGAGCCCAGTTTAATGTAATATTACATCCCGGGTGCCTCTGATTGCTAAAATGCATGTGCAAGCATAAGGACATTAAGGTAACCCCTGAAACACAGAATTCCAGAAAAGTAGGGCGTTCTTGGCCCTTATTTAATTGCTGTGCTGTGCTTAGTCGTGTCTGACCCCTTTGCTCCCCTGTCCATGGGGATTCTCCTGGCAAGAATACTGGAGTGGTTGCCATGCCCTCCTCCAGGGTTAATTGCTACCTCAGAGGAAAGCAATCCCAACCGCTAAGAGGTAGCGCCCCGCCCCACAAGTTCCCTTCCAGTGAATCTTTCCAGGACCCAAAATTCAAACAGCTGGAATTGTCATTCAAAGGCCATCCACTTGGCCTTTGAAAACAGGGGCTTTGCCTCCTGATGGGAAACGTGTGTTTCGTTTCACCACCGGACACAGTGTTCTGGGCCTCGTTTATTCTTCGCTTAAGCAGCCTCTTTTGAGAACCGTGTGTTTGGCCTTTCCTACTTAACACCACCACTTAACACATGTTACAGCGAATTCATTTCTGTCATGAAAGATTCCAGGCATGCAGAAGAAGAATAAAAAGCTTCAGACAAAACAACCTCTGCTTCCCAAGTTCTCAATTCCAAGTAACAAGAAAGGTGGCTTGAAAACATCCCTAATTCCGTTTTAAACATCGAAGTTCCTAAGGAGGGACTCAGTCAAGGGAAGAGGAAGTATTAAAATAAATACCAGAGCAATAAAAACCTCGTGGTTCAGCTAGTGCAGCACAAGCAAGGGAGCAACATGCTTGTACAGGCAAGTTGAGCACCTGTGCCACTTTCTAAATTCTGCCTCAGTGAGAAAGTGATATGGAACTCAAATCCCTAGAATTTATAGCTACAGGTAGTTTAGGAGGAGGAGAAAATCTCTGAATAGTAAAACCCAGACTTTGGGGCTTCCAAACTGGGTCCCAAACAAGTGACATTAACCCACATTTACTGACCTATAAGGTCTTCCCTGATAGTTCAATTGGTAAAGAATCTGCCTGCAATGCAGGAGACCTAGGTTCGATCCCTGGTTTGGGAAGATCCCCTGGAGAAGGGAAAGGCTACCCACTGCAGTATTCTTGCCTAGAAAATTCCATGGACTGTATAGTCCATCAGGTCACAAAGAGTCAGACACAACTGAGTGACTTTCACTTTCACTGGCATATAAAGCTACCTAGCATAGGGACTTCTCAGGTCGTCTAGTAGTTAAGAATCCACCTTGCAATCAAAACTACAATGAAATCACCTCACAATGGTCAGAATGGCCATCGTCAAAAATATCTACAAACAATAAATGCTGGAGAGTGTGTGGAGAAAAGGGAACCCTCTTGTACTATTGATGGGAATATAAATTGATACAGCCACTATGGAAGACGACCTGGTTGTTGTTGTTCAGTCATTCAGTTGTGTCCAACTCTTTGCCACCCCCTGGACTGAAGCACACCAGGCTTCCTTGTCCTTCACCATCTCCTAGAGTTTGCTCAAACTGATGTCCATTGAGTTGGTGATGCCATTCAGCCATCTCATCCTCTGTCATCCCCTTTTCCTCCTGCCCTCAATCTTTCCCAGCATCAGAGTCTTTTCCAATGAGTTGGCTCTTCGCATCAGGTGGCCAAAGTATTGGAGCTTTAGCTTCAGCATCAGTCCTTTCAATGAATATTCAGGACTGATTTCCTTTAGGATGGACTGGTTGGATCTCCTTGCAGTCCAAGGGACTCTCAAGAGTCTTCTCCAACACCACAGTTCAAAAGCATTACTCCTTTGGCCCTCAGCTTTCTTTATAGTCCAACTCTCACATCCATACATGACTACTGGAAAAACTATAGCCTTGACTAGATGGACCTTTGTTGGCAAAGTAATGTCTCTGCTTTTCAATAAGCTGTCTGCTGCTGCTGCTAAGTCGCTTCAATCGTGTCTGACTTTGTGCAACCCCAAAGACAGCAGCCCACCAGGCACCCCCATCCCTGGGATTCTCCAGGCAAGAACACTGGAGTGGGTTGCCATTTCCTTCTCCAATGCATGAAAGTGAAAAGTGAAAGTGAAGTCACTCAGTCACATCTGACTCCTAGCAACCCCATGGACTGCAGCCTACCAGGCTCCTCCGTCCATGGGATTTTCCAGGCAAGAGTATTGGAGTGTGTTGCCATTGCCTTCTCCGAATAAGCTGTCTAGGTTGGTCATAACTTTCCTTCCAAGGAGTAAGCGTCTTCTAATTTCATGGCTGCAGTCACCATCTGCAGTGATTTTGGAGCCCAAGAAAATAAAGTCAGT